>LPNX010733176.1:73201-192434 GCA_001517045.1 Pseudotsuga menziesii | reverse complement strand
GAGGGAAGAGGAAAGGAATGGTATGGATGGGTGTAGCACCAATGTGACTAGGTACCAAAGGGGGTTGAGGCAACAAGGGCGGTTGATTGGTAGGAGTTCACATGTTATGGGACAGGGTACATAGGTCGGACACTTCAGTAGCAGGTGACGGGGGTGGAATAGATGGGAAGGTTGAGGTCATTGGTGTGTCAGAGTAAACGCCCGTCCCCAAAGAAGAAACAAATGAGGTGGTGGCACCCGAAACAGGTTGTTCAATCATGGGGAGAACATTTTCGGGTGCCGCGGGGGCATTGGGATCATGGTAAGTGAGTTGGTCAACCTTGACCATGCGTCCCTCATGGGGGAACATAATGGTATGAAAAATAGTAGAAGCAACTGCCCGAATGGCATACATGTAGCTGCGGCCAAGTAAAAGGTTATAATCAAGCTGTGCATTGATAACCTCGATGTTTATGAGGATGGTTTTGCCAGCCAGCTGGATGGGGACGTTAGTTAATAGGCCTTGTGGTTGAGCTGAACGGTCATCGTAGGCTCACAACGTAGTAGAGGACTGCTGGAGAGGGGGGGATCCCATTTTCTGCCAGATGGAGGTGGGCATGACACATGTAGAAGCACCTTCATCAATAATGCATCGATGGATGACAAAATTCCGAATGGAAACAAAAACTTGGAATGCCAAAGTGGAAGGCAGGAGAGGTTTGGATTGGTCCAAATCAAATGCCATTAACTGCGAATCATTTGGATCGATAGCCCCAATGGCTGAGAGTAAAGTCTTGCGCTGCGAAGGGCAGTTTTTTAAGACTTCTAACGCAGACATGGCTGCGGGGGATTGGGCTAAGTCATCAACAATGTTGTAGTGTGACGTAGCCCGCGCATTGGGGTTATTGTTGATATGGTGAAGTGGGAAACGGGGCGCTTTGGGAGTGCCATCTAGTGGAGGTGGAGGTATGCGTAACGCTTGATTAGTGGGATGAGCGTTAGTGGGTTTATCGGCGAGAGGAGCTTCAGGGGTGGAGCCATATTGGTTCCGTTGAGTCTGGAGGTTGACCTCATCGGAGGACATCATCAACAAGTGGTGGGTCCCTGAGTCAAACATGGGTTGATCAGGAGCAGCGTAAGTGATTTGTTGGGTTGGTGCGTTAGCTTGAGGGGGAACCAACGGTTCAGTGTTCACTACGCCTTGGGTTGGTAAGGGGTTTTGCAACACCAAAGATGGCTGCTGAGGTTGTGGAGGGTTGGGTGGTGCTTGAGGAGCCGCCTGCCCTTGGCGGTGTGCATCAGCAGCCCACAGTTGCCGCACTCGCTCCATATGTGGACAAAAATGTGTGTAGTGGCCATAGACCCCGCAAATAGAACACGGAAAGTTTGTTCGCAAATTGGGGTTTTTAGCCTGCTTGGGCGGGCGATCAGGGTTTTGGTTAGCAGGGGCCGCATTATTACTAGCGGGGGGAATAGGGTGTTGACTAGCTTGCTCGGTCGGTTGGTTGTTCCCACGATTTTGGCCTTTGTCGCGGTTTTGTTGGCCCTGGTTGCGTTGGTTGTTCTGGTTTTGCTGCGGGTTTTGTTGAGCGTAAACTTGCCCTTGGACAGAAGGTGGATTCTGAGGTTACGCAGGGGCTGGAGCAGGCTGCGGTGGATGATATGTAGGTGGAGGCTGCGCAGGTGCAGCAACCTGAGGGTGTTGCTGATAGTGTTGTGGAGCAAGTTGTGGGTTTGCCGCAGGGGTTGGCTGTGGCGGGTAATAAACGGGTTGGGCTTGTGACAGCGTAGGAGCTGGTGCAGCCTGCTGGTGATAGTAGGGCTGAGGTGCGAATGGGGGGGGGTAAGCAGGAGTCATATGACCAAAACACTGAGGTGGACATGAGGGTCCATGGGAATGGTGGTGATGTGTCATGGGAGCATACTGGTTGGTTTCTCCAGACTATGAGGTAGCCCGCGAAGGGTCAGGGCCAGGGGTAGGACAGGCTATGGAAAATGGTTGAGGTTGCGAAGAGACACGGCCAATGATGCCGTCGGCAGTGTGGGATGCCCCAGGCACATCGTGCTGGGAGGAATTGTCACAAGGGGTGTCAGGTATAATGGTATAGAGATAACCTGACTGGGCGTAAATGAGATCGAATTGCTGGGCCTTAAGGATGGGCTCTTCTTCAGACTGGGTTCATTCGGATGCTACATCCTTAGCAATGATAGGAAGGAGGGATTTGAGGAACCAGTCTAGGAAGATCCGGTTGTCTAACTTGATCTTGCATAAACTACGGCGTCGACGCCATTCATGAATGTGGTCCGTGATGTGGGTAGCCGTGTTTTGTCTGCATGATAGCAGGATCTCAACGCCTGCGTCATAGCAGACAGGTAACTGGAAAAACTGCAAGAAGGTCGAGGCAAGGGAAGTAAAGGTGGCATGGATTCCATGGGGTTGTTTGATATACCACTTGGCAGCAGAGCCAGTGAAAGTGCGCTATAGTAAACGGAGGCGAATAGAATCGTCTACTATGGAGTTGGAGGAACACCATAGATGGAAGGACATGATATGGTTTTACGGGTCTTCACTTGCCTTGCCCTCGAACTTAGGGATGTCAGAGGGGAGCTTGGTGGGCATGTGAGGCCACGCAGGGTCGTGTCGGATGGGGTCGTTGGTTAATCTGGCTAGGTCAGGTAGGTTGAGGCTAGCCATGAATGGAAAATTGGATGAAGAATGTGACACGGTAGTGGGTTGGATTAAGTTGGGGCCGATGCCCCCAAGTGGAGGGGTAATGTGAGGGAGGTTTCCCCCAAGCGGGGGAACTAAGGTGGTATATGATGGACCTGCACCACCATGGGTGGTATGAGTCATTGATGGAGTGGCAATAGGTATTCCTACTGCGGGAATAGGTGCCGTGAGGGGAACGGTAAATGGGGGCCCCATGGAGGGCATACCCATAGCCTGTGTGGTAACTGGTGTAGTGGTGGATGTGCCACCAACGGTCCCGAACAATATGGGAGTGGGAGTCACGCCAGCCATGGGGCTAGTAGGGGCAGTGTAAAGGGGGTTCTCAGACTCTGGCTCAGAATCAGAGGTAAAATAAGGGGCGGCAGTATCTGGTGACGGAGTCCTATGCCGCTGATGAGTGGAGTCAAGTGACAAGGCTCGAAATCTATGATAAGTGGTATCAAGTGATGATGATCTGTGTCGAGGACGGGTGGTGTCAAGTGAACCGTGCTGTGGGGGCTCGCCTCTGAGGCGCCGAGAATGTCTTGGGGACTCAATGGTGACAAATGGTATCAAATCTCTGTGGGTTGAGGTAACTACAAAACAGCTCAAAAACCCTAATGCAACCGAGTGTGCAGAAGGAGAGCTCAAAAAATAGGGCACTTAGGCCAACAATCAACTCAAAACACCCACTGTAACAGCTGTGTTACAATAGGCGGAGTGTCAACAGAAATGGTCAAAATACCAACAAGCAGCAGGTTTTCTAAAAATAAAAAATGGTGGACTCACTAGACCAAAAGGAGGTAAGGGAGCATGCAAACACCTAACTAGAAGTATTATGACTCAACTAGACATATCCTCTGCAAGGTGATGAAATCCATGTCAGACAATATGAATAGGAAATCCAAGTGGCTAAGGTATCCCCCTACCGGGAAGGACACCGGGTAGTCAAATCCTAGAAGAATGGCAACTAAGATACCCTGTTCATGACATGTCCAGAAAGGTAAATCTGTCGCTTGGTTCTTTAACCGCAATACCCCTATACAGGGATATCCCGAGAACTGCGAAAGGTAGCCCTTCAGTTACTGAATGGAGTTCGGTATTCCACTCAGACCTCCGGAACCAATCTCATGACTTCAACCCTCCTAAGGGAGAGGCCCTTTGATAAACCGATTGTGACCGTGTCAAAAAATACTAGGGGATTTTGGTTCCCTAATTGGACAACAACTATGTCTCAAGTGTAAGTAACCGAGGGGTGTTTTTGGAAGCCTATCCCCCTGATCCTACCTATCTACAAAAATTATTTTGTGTTCCCCAAGTGGGGTTAGAATGTTGGTTGAGTTAAGTAATTTTTAAGTCTCACTTGAATTAGGTGACAGATTGTGTGCTCGTGAGGTTATGAACCCAGAAGAGAAGTGCCACACACCACGGGGGAAACTTCCTAAATAACAATAATACTGAATGAAAAAACTTTTACCATGCAAAATTATCTGAATAAACAATGCTGAATTTTTTTTTCAAAATTCTGTAAAGGGGGACAAAAAATGCTATTGCAGAAAAGGCTATAGGGCTGCAGGTAGAACAGATGGCTATGCAGGTGCAGAAAATATGGCAGCAAAGGGGCTGGGTTCAAAAGAAGGAACAAGTGCAAAAGTCAGATCGCGGGTCTAGGGAGAAATCGCGCGGTCGGACCGCGGGTTTGAAGGAAACAGGCGTGCACAGCTCACGGATTTCTAGCTGACAGCGGCGTTCGGATCGCAGCAAAAAGGAAAATAGACGCGGTCGAGCCGCAGGAAAAGGGACAATAGGCGCGGTCGGGACGTGGGAAAAACGGCCAACAGGCGCATTCGGATCACTGCAAATAAGTGATTAGCGATGGCCGGATCGCAGGTATCAAGCTTGAATCCATCGACGGGGCGAGGGAAACAAAATGATAGTCGTGGTCAGGTCACAGGTAAGGGCCTAAAAAACGTGGTTGGGACGCGACTGCAGAAGGAAAATATGCGGTTTGCGGCGGCAGCCAAGAGCGACAGCCGAAAGGACAAAACGGGAAATAAAATAAAATAAAAACCAGCGGAGTCGCCAAAACTACAGCTAGGGTTTTACCCCTAGCTTGTGCGAATGAGCACCTACTAAGGAGAATGGATTCCTTAGTAGCAGTTCAATAATATGTGAAATAAAACATGCTAAACAGTAATAAAAATTAATCTAAACATGTTCATGAAGCAAAACAACAAAAAGTAAACAATGATTTTTTATTGTTCTGACCTCCAATGTGGAGGTTGGTGAAGCCCGTTGTGCTGATCTGAGAGGTTGCTCCGAGCTCCAGCTGCTCCTTCCCTTTCTTTAATGGTGGAAATGGGCCAAAAGGGGCTCTCACTGTGAAAGTAGCTCAAGGGTGAGCTAGGGTTTCAAGAGAAATTTTGGCAGAGGAAAGATACTTGTGATTGTGGATGTGAAATAAGGGGTCTCCATCACTTATTTATAGTGGTGGAGTGTCGGTTTAGGGTTAGGGTTTCAGTTGTTTAGGGTTTCAACTGTTTAGGGTTTTTTCGTCCTTTTCCTCATTATTTTATATTTTTTCTTCCTTTTTGGAGATTTTTGCTTTTTTGGAGGAATTTTGGATATTTTTTGGAGAAAAAGCCAGTTTTATGGCCTTTTGGAGGCATTTTAAGCCTTTTGGAGGCCTTTTAGATGGTTTTATGGGTTTTTGATGGAAATATGGTAGGAAAATGGACAAATGAGCCATGTAATGGGGTAGATGAGGTAGTGAACCCTTTTTGGGTGTTAACAAGCAACTTCTCTTCTCCACTAATGCACTACACAAATGAGAGTGTGTGTTCAAATGAGGAGAGCTAAACCTCTATTTATATTCATCTGTTCACTTCAATTAACTCATCCGACATGTAGGCTCAAGTTAATCATGTAGGCTCAAGTTACACATGTAGGATCAAGTAACCACATTGGGGTGCTAATGACCCACCTTTAAAATTAGAGGGGACAACCTCATGACTCTTATTAGTTCTTCTGATTAGAAGCATCGGGGTACAAGATAATACAAGTGGTTCTCTTGGTAGGACCATCGGGGACCACAAAAGATACATATAGAATATTCTTCAAAATTACAATATTTCAACACTCCCCCTTAATGAAAAGGGTATTCTACAACAACATCAACAACAACAATAGTAGGAGAAAGGTAGAGGACATCATCAGCATCATTAGGGTAACACATCTATAAATCATTGGAATCTTTTCAACATTATGTAGTCTTCATCTTCAATCTTCAGTCTTCATCATCATTAATACTTTGACTACTTCGATCAACAACATCTTCAGCACTTTGACCTTTATATCAACAACATAATATTCAACACTTCGACCTTTCTATCACCAACATCATCTTCAACACTTTGACCTTTCGATCAGCAACATCATCTTCAACACTTTGACCTTTCGATAGCAACATCATCTTCAGCACTTTGACCTTTCGATCAGCAACATCATCTTTAGCACTTTGACCTTTTGATCAATAACATCATCTTCAGCACTTTGACCTTTCGATCAGCAACATCATCTTCAGCACTTTGAACTTTCGATCAACAACATCATCTTCAACACTTTGACCTTTCGATTAGAAACATCATCTTCAACACTTTGACCTTTCGATCATCAACATCATCTTCAGCACTTTCACCTTTCGATCAGTAACATCATCTTTAGCACTTTGACCTTTCGATCAGCAACAACATCATCATCCTACTCTAATCTTTTGATTAGAAACATCATCATGAAAACATCATCATCATCAAAACATCATTATTATCAAAACATCAACATCATTATCATCAAAACATCAACATCAACATCATCAACATGATCCTTCCTTTCGGAATTATGGGATCAACATGTCTATGGTACTCAGATGATCCTTCCTGTCGGAATTATGGGATTTAGGTATTTATGGAGTTACTAATGATCCTTCCTTTCGTAATTATGGGATCAACACATATGTGGAGCTCAAACGATCCTTCCTTTCAGAATTACGGGATCAAGTCTCTATGGAGCTACTAACGATCTTTCCTTTCGGAATTACGGGATTTAGGTCTTTACGAAGTTACTAACGATCCTTCCTTTTGGAATTACGAGATCAACACATTTGTGGAACTTAGAAAATCCTTCCTATTGGAACTACGGGATCAACACATCTGTGGAACTCAGACAATCCTTCCTGTTGGAATTACGGGATCAAGTCTTTACGGAGCTACCAATGATCCTTCCTTTCGGAATTATAGGATTTAGGTCTTTACAGAGTTACTAACGATCCTTCCTTTCAGAATTACAGGATTTAGGTCTTTACAGAGTTACTAACGATCCTTCCTTTCAGAATTACGGGATCAACACATATGTGGAACTCAGACAATCCTTCCTATTAGAATTATGGGATCAAGTTAATGATCCTTCCTTTTGGAATTACGGGATTTAGGTCTTTACGAAGTTACTAATGATCCTTCCTTTCAGAATTATGGGATCAACACATATGTGGAACTCAGATAATCCTTCTTGCAATTACGGGATCAACACATCTGTGGAACTCAGACAATCCTTCCTATTGGAATTATGGGATCAAGTCAATGATCCTTCCTTTCAGAATTATGGGATCAACATAGATGTGGAACTCAGACAATCCTTCCTCTAGGAATTGCAGGATCAACACACGTTATTGAGTATCGAAGTCACCAGATCCCTTCTGAACCAAAGTTCAAGGATGATACAATCCTACCACATTTACGGGGACCGAGATCTTCGGATACATTTTGAACCGAGGTTCAGGGATGATGCAATCCCACCACTTTCATGGGGGCCAAGACCTCTGGATACATTTTGAACCAAGGTTCAGGGATGATGCAATCCAACACTTTCATGGGGGCCAAGACCTTAGGATACATTTTGAACCAAAGTTCAGGGATGATGTAATCCCACCACATTCATGAAGACCAAAGTCACTCGATCTATTTTGGACAGATGTCCCAGAATGATACAATTCCTCTTCATTCTCGAGGACTGAGGTCACCAAATCACTTTTGGACATATGTCCCAGGATGATACAATCCCTCTTCATTCTTGAGGACTGAGGTCTCTGGATCACTTTAGGGAAATTTCCCAGGGATGATACAATACCACTGCAACATCACTACTCCCCCTTTCAAGGAAGGTCTTTTTGAACAACACCAAGCGTATCTCGAAAGTGTTCGAACTTTACCTGAGACAGAGGCTTCATCAGTACATTATCATTCAAACCATCATCATCTACATCTTCAGTATGTGAATACTGAACTATCACCATCTGTATCTCCAGTATGTGAATACTGAACTATCACCATCTGTATCTCCAGTATGTGAATACTAAAAGCATCATCATCTATATCTTCAGTATAGAAATACAGAATCATCATCATCTACATCTATAGTATGTAAATACTAAATTTATATTTGTTACAATCGAATTACAGGGTTCTCTGTTATCACAAATCTGGTTATCACATAGAATCATTGTAGTATCCATCTTCAGGTCAAAGAGACCTGATATCAGTTTCTGAAGCCATATGACTTCACAACTTAGCAGATCATTTTGCTATGTATTTTGGTTCAGCCGTGCTATGAGAAGCATTGGACTGTTTCTTGCTAAACCATGAACTCATAGCATACCCCAAATAAAAGCATCTACCTAATGTTATTTTCTTGTCTAATTACTTCCAGTCCAACCTAAATATGTGTAGCCATACAATCTATACCCATGGCTACCATCATAGTATAAACCAAAGTCTATAGTCCCTTTCAGATATTTCATCACATGCTTTGCAGCTACTAGGTGAACCCATCTTGGTTGAACAAGATATTGACTTAAGGTGTTCACCACAAAACAAATGTCTGGTCTGGAATTTGTTAAGTACATCAATGACCCAATGATCTATCTGTAATGAGTCATATCCACTAACTCTGATGAGTCATCAACTAACAGCTTCAGGTTGGAGTCCATGGGTGTGTCCATGAGTTTGCATTCCAACATATTGAATCTCTTCAATATCTCTACCACATATGTTCCCTGTTTGAGAAATATTTCTTTTGAACTTTGCCATACTTATATACCTAGGAAATAATGCATTAACCTAAGGTCTTTCATCTCAAATTATTCTGCTAGTTTCTTCTTGCTTTCCATGATCTGTTTCTCATTTCCTGTCAAGGATAAGTCATCCACATATAATAAAACGATGACAAGTTCATCTTCTACAACCTTGAGATAAAGGTTAGGATCAGCTTTATTCTTGGTAAATACCATGCTCGACAAGAAACTATCTATTCTTCCATACCAAGCTCTGGGATCTTGCTTCAGGCCATAGAGGGTCTTCTTCAACTTGCATATGTGATTCCATTTGGCTTCAACTTCAAATCCTCATGACTATTCGATGTAAAACTCTTTCTAAATCATACCATTGAGGAAGGCTTGTCTTTACTTCACCATGGAAGAAACTACCATGATAGTTCTGAAGGAAGTGTACCTTCCTTGAGTAAGTTTCTCTTTAGAATTAATTCCATTTTTCTTGTAGAAACCTCTAGCCACAAGTCTTTCCTTACTTCTATCAGCAACATATTTTATCTTACAAATCCATTTGTAAGATACCACATTCTTGCTTTCTGGTTTGAGCACATCATTCTAGTATTCTTTCATCATAACATCTTCCAAGAGTTCATCTTGTGAGAACATATCCTAGTCTTCTGTATTCAACCTAGAAGGTTGGAACCCACTTTACTCTTGGTAAAGTCTCGATCCATCAAGAAGCTGTCCATCATGTCGTACCATGTCGAACTCATATATATTCTTTAGTCACTCTCCCTAAAGTGGAGTATCATCTTCCCTATTCATTCTGTACAGGTGGTTCTATGCTTGATATATATTGGTCAATAGAGTATGTCATGTCATAGTCTATTCTTTCTGAGCCAAATCATGAACCTTGCTTTGTACACTTGTTCTTGTAGATCCATATGGAATATACTACGTACTTCCATTTATGTCTTGAAACCATATCAAATACATCATTCCTCATGATCAATTGTTACTCTTTGATCATAGCTTCTTTCATAGCATTCTTTTCTTCATCTTGAGTTATCTCTCGTACCCATGGTGGTCTTCATCCTTTGAGGTGGATCTACCGCTATCTTAAGCTCTTTCTTCCATCATGGTGTCTCTGACCCTAGGAGCTTCAGATTCATGTTTATTGGAGTGAATCTTGATCTGTCATCACTTGTTCTTCATAAAAACTCTCATCCTTCTTTTCTTGTAGGAGGTTGTACAGGACCTTTCCTACAATTCAAATGCACCAGTTGCATGGTTAGAACTATTTCATAAAACATATGCATAACAACAAATTCTTATGCATCATGCAACTATTTAGCCAATACAACATTGATCCATATTTCACATAAATTTAATAGATGCCTTCTATCTCTACCATGACATCATTGAGATTGTGCACTAATCCAATATGTCAGCAAAGAGGTTTTATAAGTAGCATCGGAGAGTTGTATACCACCATGAGCTACTTACCCATCACATGCATATTAGTAGTATTAATGTAAAAAATCTATCATGCATAACACATCAACTGAATACAATCAAATGCATAAAAAAACAATATCATGAAATGGAAATTGAATACTTATCTTTTATTTGTTTCATGGTTAGACTCCATTTTGATCATTATGCTTTATCATCTTCTTCATTCATGAAATCATCATTTCTTATCCAAATGATAATATGAATAAGAGGTTCTTCAAGAATTGATTTTTTTCTTTTTCATATTCCTCATCGCTTGAGGGATCTTCTTTGAATGGTGAGAGCTTGATCTTCAATTGCTCCCATCTTCTTCTTCTCTTCTTATTAGTCGAGATGAAATTAACCACTTAATTATGGCATACATTATTCACATGAATGAATCCCATGATCCTGGGAGGCCATTCAAGGTGGCTATCACCACTTCTGCATACTTCTTCTTCTACCGCTTCAAGTTGTTCTGCATTCTGTATCTTCACATTCTTCAACTGTATTCTCAAAGCCATATTCTGATTTAAGTTCTTATCTCCAAATAGATTGATCAAGGAATCAAACATCTTCGGTTTCTTTAGGGAAGACACTTATGGTATAAGTTGATCCGTTATTTAATCAACAATGATCTTCTTGACCTTGATCAAGTTCTTCTTGTGTATGTCTTTGAGGCTCATCTCCCTCTAGAACTGGAACCTCTCTACTCATGTAGGTGTCTAATTCATTTTCTTCAGAGAGATCAAATACTTCCATGATTGGAACTTTTCAACTTCACCAAGCTTATCATCAAGCTGATGTGATAGATCATTTTGAAATGAGAACCTCAAATGCAAATAGCAAAAGATTAGATCTTACAGATTTGAGGTGTCTGTTCTGCTTCCGAAGCTGGCTGATCTAGGGTTTATCAGAGAAACCCTAATTTTTCAAAACTTGGAATATTTAATATATGATGGGATATAACTATATATCTATTCAAATGGAGTTGTCCAATGTACTCCTTTTCTGAAAATAGTGGAGGGAAGCTTCCATAACAAGAAGCCCTAGTTTTCCAATTTCTTCTGCAGAAATGCCTATTACTGTTTCTGTGATATCTCTGAAATTACTACTCCAATGTGTCTGAAATTTTGTAATGAGGTAACTTAGAATGTACCTGATCCAAAAGCACAATTTTAATTAGAATTGGTTTCACCAATTTGAATTTATGATCATTTTCACAAGGTGACATGTTACAAGGCTGTTCAGAATAGTGCAGTTGTATGGCATGCCACGTGTCACTGGTTCATCTTCAGGTTCTAAAATTTGGATAAAATAAATTTTAGGCCGTGATATTTTTGGAACATATTTAGGAATTACATTTGGAACTATGTAGCCCATGCTACAGCAATTCTCCCCGGGTGTCCTGTTTAGAGATGAATTCTGGAAGAGGCTGGAACCCTAACTTGGAGGGATCATATCTCCCAGAATATAGCGAATCTGAGGCTGAATTTCAGATACAACATAAATCAGGATTTTTTCCTTGGCCTATAAAAGTTTCAACTCCTAATCCTTCTCCAATCTCAGGATATATCGAATGTACCAAAACTTAGTAGTTTTAGTATTTAGGGTTTTTCTAGGTCGGGGTCAAACTAGGGTTTGACTTTCCCAGAGTTTCACCCAACCAAAAATATTGATCCAGATCTCTAAACTTTGATTTTGGTGAGTAGAGAAATCCTATGCTGGGCTCACGCAAAAATTTCTCTTCTACAAGAAGCCCTAATTTCCCACACCGAAAACTGAAAATGCTTAGAATCGAATTCCACTTCGACAGAAAGATGCGCCCTTCAATGGAGAGTCAACCTAGCCTTAGTTTGCTGATCGATTGTGGAGAGAGAACCAAAAAATAAGAATCCCTAGATTTTGTAGTTTCACAATGTATTATTTTACGGTTGCTCTGATACCATGTTAAATTTGCATATGCTTAGCTAAGACATCAGTACTTCATTTCATTTTCTTAACAAAAGCATATAAATAGGATCACTAAAAGATAGACAAGAACAACCATACAAAACGAACACAAAGATTTATCCTCAGAAAACCCTAAAGGGAAAAACCCAACAAAAGATTCCTCAATATAGATGCCCCAAAAAGATAAAAGATAAAAGATAAAACCAGCAAGGAGATCAAAGCCTGATCCTCCTCCTTCTCCAGCAACTTCTCTTCTCCACTAATGCGCTACACAAGTGAGAGTGTGTGTTCAAATGAGGAGAGCTACACCTCTATTTATATTCATCTGTTCACTTCAATTAACTCATCCGACATGTAGGCTTGAGTTAATCATGTAGGCTCGAGTTACACATGTAGGCTCAAGTAACCACACTTGGGTGCTAATGACCCACCTTTACAATTAGAGGGGAAAACCTCATGACTCTTATTAGTTCTTCTGATTAGAAGCATCAAGGTACAAGATAATACAAGTGGTTCTCCCAGTAGGACCATCGGGGACCACAAAAGATACATATAGAATATTCTTTGAAGTTACAATATTTCAACAGAAATCCTTTGGAAGGAGGGCATTAAGGCATCCCTCATCATCCAACACGAGGTACTCAACAAATATGTATATAGTGAAAGAACTTGATCATAATGTGCACGAACCAGTATCAGTACTAGGAATGGCCGACATACAAAGTCAAGAGAATTGAGGAATGGTCGTCTCAGGTTTCAACTTCCTTCGAACAAAAGCATAAATGAGAATGGTGACGGAATGTAGGAAGCATAGATTCAGTATAGAAAATTGGGACATCTCTATGACATAGGAGGCGTCGACAGAGGCTCCATAGGGACTAGAAGCTTAACCAGTCGATGGAGATAAACTCAGAGAAATGAGTATAGATCCTAAAGTCAAACTATTAACCCAACCAATAGATGTGATATTTAATGCTCTATTTGAAGGTGACACAACTCGACTGCTTCCAAAGATAACATATTTTCCTATCCATCTTTTTGGTTTTTTATTTTTTTGGACTTTTTCAAATATTTTGAAAAGCTTGAAAAATAATAAAAGTGCTTTATAGTTACATACTAGGAGGAGATGAGTGTCAAGGGAAAAACAAACTAGTTCCAAGCAGTGGAACATAGCTATGCTCAATGCAAGGACACATGTGTAGGATAACGATTCTTAGGGGAAATTCCCTTCTCGGTAAGAAATGGGGAATCAAGTTGCAAAGGATATGTAAAATGGATTTGCTTGGCTATAAATGAGACAAGCTCAGGCTATATAGATGATAATCAAAGTCAGGGAAGCCGGCATAAGGCTCAATAAGGAAAGAAAAACTCGTGATAATGCAATTACAACTTGAGATAAGGGAGTCTTGGGGAAAAAGGCCAGCAAAAATATCAAGAGGAGTATGAGGCTCTTATGCAAAGTCATGGCGATACTATACAAAGGACTCCCACAACCTAAAGGAAAAATGTTGGCATGGGAACCAAATTCAAAACAGGAGCTAACTATGGCACCCATGTATGGTCAAGCAGTACCATTCACATCATGTCACTTCTAAAAGTAGCAAGAAGGTTCCGTGATAAGATAGAATGGGTTTGTACCTAAGGTTATAATGAAATGGTCATAAGGTCATGCAAAGTGCAAATGGATGTGAAACCTAACCTATATTATATTTTAGACATAATACCTAAAATCAACATGAGCGGGTCAAAATCACAGTCAAACAACGCTCAAAATGGACTCCTACATCATCAAATTAGTCCAAAACGATCCAAAATGATAATAAACGGTAAAAAACTATAGAAAGTGGGTAAAAAATTTCAAAAAATTTCTATCAATAGTAAAAAATTAAAAAATTCCATGTCATTTGAAATTTTTACCCATTTGAGTTCAAAAATTCCAATGCGAATTCCGGGAGCATCGTCCAGCAAAAGTTGACACCATTTGTTCCAGGTAACTCCTCATGTCCTCCTCTTCCCATTTCATGCAATTTTTTTCAGTTTCCATGGTTAATTTTATTTTGTAGGCCAATCTAAAGTAGGAGTTTCGGCCCACATGGATATCGGGGTTTTTTCTACGTATAGGTTTGGCCATACGTAGAAAATCCTCCCAAAACCACGTACATACGTAGCTATTTTTCAAACAGTCACGTATCCGGCCACGCATAAGGATTTTTAAGGTAAATAATGACCAAAAATCATGTTTTATGTGTAGGATGGTTCTAGAATGGAGGGATAGGGAACATGGAGATGTAGAAGAGGCTGTTAAAGGTGAGTTAATGGCCCAAAAAGATCTATGTGCATGCGGTTTGTATAAGTTTTGGTGTCTTGGTAGCCTCAGGGCCAAACCAAGACTCCTGCAGATGCTAGTTGATTACTGAGATCCTAGACTCAGAGTCTTTTCACATTGATGGGATGTCTATCGGTATAGAGATTAAGGACATATACTTTATTATTAGATTATCCCGACGAGGAGAGGTGGTAAACCTACACTCTCGTGGGCCCAGAGGTGGCCTGACTATTGATGAGTACATTGCGGTATACTACTTTCCAGACACAAAAAAGGTTGGGAGTTAAATCCCGACGAACTCGATCCAGGTACTGAGACTGAAGGAAATACTATTGGAACTCAGTAGGATAGCTATTCTAGACTCACTCCACCAAGCCTCGCAACCATTGATGTTCTATGCAGTGGAGTGTATGAGGCCCACGGTGTATGACTGGAACACTACGCTATTGAGTAACATTAAGCAACAACTTAGTGAATGCAAGATGGGCAGGGTGAGAAAATTTCGTTTCAGCAGCATACTGAGCACGTTCTTCTTTGAGCGTGTATAAGGGCTAAGCCCTAGAGTGGACATTCCTCCACACGGAGTTCGAGATCTAGCCCAACAACATTGGGAAAATGTTATACATAGAATTGGCGAAGGTAGGGTGGCTAACCCCTACCCGTTGGGCCCAGAAATGGCCCCCTTTTGACCATCCTTATTCACCTCTTTTTTCCCTATCATACCCCATTGAGCATGCCAAATAGATGTTTTTCCCTCACTTTGCTCTTCAAGCCCCCAAGGTATGATGGGTTATTGTCTTATTTTATTAATACTTATGATTGTGGTAATTAAGGCTTTATATCTTTAAATATGCTGACACATGATGGTTTATAAAGTTATTGTCAGATATAGAGCATGCATGTATAGCGGGTTGAACATGCTACGAAAAGGATGGACATTCATCGCTCAAACTGATCGCCATCCATCCTACCATTTCCCAAGGAATGCGGTCCTAGTATATTATTCCAGGCAAAGTTGTACAAAGATAGCTACAACAGAATGCGATAGTTTTGGAGGTCAACAGTGCACTGCTGCTTGTGTATAGCTGTGATCTAAGGATATCATTATTTCCAGGTCAATTAACAATTTCCCTACATTTCCTATATTTCATCCTACCACGGTTGTAACAGCTATTGTAATTTAGGGCGCCTGAAGATCAGAGATCTTCATGGCTGCCCAATAATAGGGATATGATGTTATGATTTATGTTGTATAAATATGGAAAACTATTCTGAGCCAAGGGTGGAATTTTTAACCAATTCATTGTATTAGCTGCGACTAAGAGTTGTGTAATAGATCTACCTTTTAAATACAAGGAGTTACTTCATATCTAAGGGTTTTAACGTGCGTTATATCCAGCGTCTCTATGCAAAGGCTGGGCCCACCTTCCCATAGGGATTGCTGAGTTAAATTAGGCATTTTAATTATTCTATCGTGTGATGTTATGTTAATTCCATTTCTTCATAGGAAGCTGTGATAGTTGTGGATTTACAGTGTATTATTAATTGCATCTCTTATAAATCTGCAGTGGTATGGTGGGACAGTCGACTAAGTAGGTAATTATTTCTTATGCAATTGCATGGTAGCTGAACAGCTCTGTTCATCCCTATATCTCTTAATTTTTGTTTCCATAGATTCTTGTAAGTTTTTCCTTTGCTTTCATGATTGGATAATTCCATTCCTACACTTTGAATTTCTAGATTAGTTGAACTCAATTCCTGTACCTTGAATTTCTAGAATATCTGAACTCAACTTCTGTCTTTTAAATTTCTAGAATAATTAGATTAATAGGGTTGTGTGAATCATTAGATGGTTTGATAAACAATATTTTATTCTCTGCAAAAGTAATCTATATGTGGTTTCATGAATCTTTCAATTCTAGATTAGGAATAGTAGAAGGTCATTGTGACTATACTCTTAAAAAGGTAAATGGGATTAAGTGGATCTTTGGGATGAGCGTAGCTGAATAGAGGATAGGATTGTTTACTTATAGAAACTAAGTGTTTAAGAATATATATTGCATTTTATCCTTGAAATAGAAGACTTCCCTGGGTTGACAATAAATATTGCACACTTCGTATGTTGGCTGTAATTAACTTGCATATTGGGTGCCCAACATTTTGGCACCGTTGCCGGGGAGGATAAGTATTAAACACTATCATATTTTCATTCTGTAATTGTTTCTCTTCAATATTATTGATTTGTCATATTTAAATTATTTGGGTTGCATGAATACAAGAAGGGTACAGCGTGACCATCTTACAAATCCCAGAACCCCACAAAACACTAACACTGCAGGTGGTTGAGATTGTGGTCGAGGTATAGAGTTTGGGAGAAGAACATTCATTGATGATCTGGTTGATGAAACCAATTCTTCTACCATGGATCACTATTAGGAAACACCTATCAAAATAATCCCTACCAATATTGGGGTGCTAGCGTTAGGATCCACAGTGGAGAACAAACGAGCAGCTGCAACACCCTCAATTACCCCCGTAGAGGAGGAAAAGGTTAGTACTATAGGATCTATTGATCGGATCTATCATGTCAATGGAAAGGTTGTAACCGAAGAGGAGTGGAAACAGTTCCACCAAAAATTTCTTGATCAGTGAAAGGACAAATAGAAGGATGAAGAGAAGGATGAAGAGAAGAACAAAGAGAAGAACAAAGAGGAGAAGATAGAAGAAAAAATGAGTAACAGACATGAATCTGATGAGGAAGGGGAAATGGGAGAAAACCTTCCTGAGGGGACCATGGTGACACTTCAGTTACCAATTCAACAACCGGAAGGGGCATCTCCTATGAAAAATATATCACCATCGGTGTTTCCTCACTTTCATGGAAAAACGATAGAGGATCCAGATGAATTTCTTTTCGAATTTGATATCCTCTATCGTAGCTATGACTACATCACCGATGCACAAAATCTAAAGCTCTTCCCTACCACTCTGAAGGACAATGCATTACACTAGTTCATAACCCTAGGAGGCGGAACTGTTACTAATTGGGAAAGGATGAAACAGTTGTTCCTGGAGAAATATCAGTAATATTGTAACACCAAGGACAAGAGAGAAGAGTTGTTTAAAATGGTACAAAAGGAGGACGAAAGTCTGGAAGATTTTGTTGAGAGGATTTTATACAATGTGCAAAGTGTTGGATAGATGAACATGGGGTTATATGTGCTCAAGATAATCCTACTTTGTGGGATTAGGGATGATTTCCTAGATATGTTAAACCTGTTAGGAAAGGGGGATATATCCAAGGAGTCTTTCAAGAATATTATGGAATTATGTAAAAGGTACTCCAGGGGATCTTCCAGGAATAACAAGTGAGACAAACGGGAAAAGCTAGAACATGATGTCTTTGATAGAAATTAGAAGTCATCTAATGGAGGATCCACCAGTGAAGAGATAGGAAACCTGCTTGAAAATTTTAAAATATAAATTATGAGCTCTATCTCCTAAAAAATAGATGTCTTGAGGGCAAAGAAAAAATAGGCAGTGGAGGATCTCATACTGGGAGTGTTCTTTCCTCGATGTTAAAAAAACCATCCTTTGAAGGAGTGCCCACTGGACAAGATAGAAGTGTGTCAGCTATTTGAGTTGAACCATGACACAAAATCATTCCTATCACTTCCCCAAGTGAATTCTGTTCTATAGGAATCAACTTCAGAGGTGGAACGAGATTATTTTATTGCACCAAAGAAGCCCTGGAAGCCTTGAAATCAAGGCATGACTCCAGACTTGTTTCCATTTTTGAATAACATGAATCATGGAATAATATGCAGAACATGAATACACAATTCCCTTCATCTTATTCTAACTCTCAATGGTACCCCTCTCAGCCCTCAATGAAAAATTATAACTCATGGAATCCCTAGGTTCAGCCACCATAACCACCACACCAACCAACTTCTTGGTCTCCTGGATGGAGAAATTTCCATACAGGGAACCATTTTCCTCAACAACCTCCACACAAACAACAAACATACCCTCCTCAATATCCTCATCCTTATCAGCAGTTGCAGCTACAGTTGCAGAACAATGCTTCCCCTAATATGCTGATACGGCCTTAGTTTCCTACTCAACCTAATCCTAGCCCAAATAATAAAACAGTCCATCAATTTGAGATTGTCAACATGCTTGCTTACTCCCTTTCTCTTATTCCTTGCAACAATATCCGCTTACAATCAGGAAAGGTAGTAGATCATGTAATCATCAAAGATGTTCCATCCCTTATACATGAAGAAGGGGTGAATACATAGCATCTATCTAATACGACCCTCATCATTGAAGATGATGAACATCCCACTAATGGGTCGATTGAGACATAGAATGATATATCTAGTGACATACAGCCTACCTAGGTGATTAGGAAACCACCGTACCCCAAGAGATTAATGCTACCAAAGGTAGTGGGACAACCTCAATTTAACCTCTTAGGAGAGTTAAAGAATCTTTATGTTAAAATTCCCCTCCTTTAAGCCCTTCAAGATGTACCTATCTATGCTAGGACTGTTCGGGATTTGTGCACAAGAAAACCAGGAAGGAAACTCAGAGGTCCTCCTACTGTTCATGTCATAGGGAAACTATCTACATTAATAATGGGAAAAACCCTTTTGGCCAAATATGACGATCTAGGGAATCCCACTGTCACTGTGCAGATTGGGCATACACAGATATCCAACATACTGGTAGATTTAGGAGCAGCGATTAATGTCATGACAATTGAAACTATAAAGAAAACTTGGGCTCAATAATATTAGGCCAACCCCTACCATTTTAGAACTAGCCAATAGATCCACCATTAAACCTAAATGAATTTTGGATGATCTCATCCTCTCAGTCGATTCTTGGGAGTACCCTACTGACTTCTTGGTTTTACAACCTAAGTCGCAGCTAGGAGGATGCCCATTGATCCTGGGAAGACCGTGGTTAGCCACAATTGATGCCTGCATCAATTGTAGATCTAGGTCTATGACCATATCAGATGGCACTGAGACAAGGAACCTCACTCTTTATCCTCTGGCTCAACCGAGCCTAGAAGCTGAAACTCCTTTATGGATGGAGCCAGAGGAAGAGGAGGGCGTTCAACCATTATTAATGATAGGGAAGCCTTTAAATTTTAAGGATGAAACTGAAGATGATGCCATTAATAATTTCATCAATGAACCCACTTTGGTCAATAAATAAATTCATCAAGTCCTGAGCATTACTCTAGGTAAGGAAAAACAATAAAATCTCACGGAAGAAGCACTAGTTAGTGACACACATATAATCCCAGTATTGAAAAATTCGAAAAACATTCCTGTCAAAATAAAGTCTAGAAAAACCCTGAATATTAACCCCAGTCTCTCCCTAGATGAACAAAATAGCCTGATCAGTCTCTTAAAGGAACACAAGGGGGAATTTCCCTGGGAGTACACAGACATGAGGGGTATTCCCTCTAACTTGTGCACCCATTATATTTATATTAAAAATGACTTTCGGCCTGTGTTCTAGCCTCAACAAAAAATGAACCCCAACCTTAGGGACATAGTGAAGGAAGAAATTCAGAAACTCTTGGAAGTGGGATTTATATATCCTATTTCAGACAGTGAGTGGGTGTCCCCACTTGTAATAGTACCCAAGAAAAATGGTAAATGGAGAGTCTGTGTGGACTATAGAGAGTTGAACAAGGAAACACAAAAGGATCATTTTCCCTTTCCTTTTATCGATCAATTACTTGACGCCTTGTCCGGAAAGAAGTTCTTCTCCTTCCTAGATGGGTTTAGTGGGTACAATTAGATCCATATTTCTCCTGAAGACTAGGATAAAACTACCTTCACCTGTCCCTAGGGAACATTCGCTTACATACTGCTTCCCTTTGTTTTATGTAATGCACCAGCAACATTTTAGAGAGCTATGATGGGCATATTCTTAGAATTAGTTAATGATAGTATGGAAATTTTTATGGATGATTTTGCTCATGGCAAGGATTTTGAGGAAGCACTGGAAAATTTGAAAAAGGTTTTAACTCACTGTGAATAGACATAGCTCTTTTTAAGCACTGAAAGTGCCATATGATGATGAGTGAATGAGTGGTATTAGGGAATTTCATCTCTGCTGATGGTATCCAGGTGGATCCCTCAAAAATTAAGGTAATAAAAAATATACCTACTTCTGCAACTCAAAAAGAAGTGCGAATTTTCCTAGGACATGCTGGATATTACCGAAGATTTATAGAAATTTTTTCCAAACTTGCCTCTCCTTTGTTTTCATTGTTAATGAAGGGCGTGCAATTTGTTTGGAATGGGGCATGCCAGGTAGAATTTGTTAAACTTAAAGAGAAACTATCCACAACTCCCATCTTAAGAGGACCCAATTGGAACCTGCCCTTCCATATTTCTTCACATGCTTCTGATACTGCTATTGGAGGAGTTACGTCACTGGGATGGTCAAGTACCTTATGCAATTTATTATATTAGTAAAAACTTAACCCCTACTAAACATAATTATACTATCACCGAGAAGGATTTCTTAGCTATTGTTTACTCCATTAACAAATTTTGACATTATATTATTGGAAAACCTACATTTGTGCACATAGACCACTCTGCCATCAAATATCTCATGAATAAACATGTTACTAATGCCTGAGTGACTAGATGGCTTTTATTATTAAAGGAATTTGATATTACCATTATATGTAAGTCTGGAAGAGAAAATGTTGTCGTTGATTTCTTATCTTGTTTCACTAATAGTGATGATAATTTGCCTGTTGAGGACTCTTTTCCAAATGAACACTTATTTGCAGTTTCAGCTCACTCTCCTTGGTATGCATATGTCACTAATTACTTGGCTGCAGGAAAGCTTTTGGCACATATGTCCAAAAGATAAAAGAGAAAAATCATTCAACCAAGTACTAGGTATTGTTGGGTAAATGATCACCTCTTTTACATTGGCCCTAATCTTCATATTAGAAGATGTGTAAGAGAAGATGAAATATTCCATATACTGAAGGATTTCCATGATGAGCCTTGTGGGTGACATTTTGTAGATATAATGATAGGACACAAAGCGCTGAGAATGGGCTACTCTTGGACGAATCTTTTCAGGGATGCAAAAATACATGTCTAGTCTTGTGGTAGCTGCCAAAGGATGGGCCATCCTAATAGATTAGATCAAATGCCTCTGCAACCAAAATTAGTGGTTGAACCCTTTGATAGATGGGCTTTATATTTTGTTGGTCCTATCAGCCCTCATTCCAAGTAGAAATCCTACATCTTGGTCTGTACTGATTATATGACAAAATGGGTAGAAGCTATGGCTCTGGCGAAAGCTAATGACAAGGCTGTGATTGAATTCTTGTATAGTAAATTCTTTACCCATTTTGGAATGTCAAAGGAAGTGGTTACTAATGGAGGACCACATTTTGTGTCGTATCAATTTGAAGCTCTGCTACGAAAGTACCATATTCAGCATCAGGTAGCTTTACCCTACCATCCCCAAGCCAATGGCCAGGTGGAAAGCACTAATAAATTTATTGAAGCTATCCTCACCATGACGGTCAAGAGCCATCATAGAGATTGGGATGATAGACTTCCAGAAGCATTATGGGAATATCGTACCACTTGGCGTAACACTACAGGTTTCTCTCCTTACGACTTAGTGTATGGGAAAAGTGTCATCTTCCCAATTGAATTTGAAATTAAGACCTTGAATATGGACATAGAAGTAAACCTAGATGTAACTGAAGCCCATAAGAGGAGATTGAACCAATTCAATGAACTGGATGAGAACCGGTTGGCTGTTATGGACCAAATAGTGTTAATTCAGTAGCAGAGATCCAATTGGCATGACCAATTCATCAAAAATAAGGTCTTCTATGAGGAGACTAGGTAGTATTATACGATTCCAGGTTCAAAAGAGATTTCAAGGGTAAACTACGCACAAGATGGCTGGGGCCATACCTAGTCGACAGGGTATTTGATAATGGTATAGTCTACCTAGTAACCATCGATGAGAACCATGCACCGTTATTCGCTAATTGTCACAGGATATGACTGTACCATAAGCCCATTTGAAAGGATTCATTTATCTCATAGATTGCAGCTGATCTAGACTACTAGTTAGCACAAGGGTAGGAATTTTTCTCTACCCCTGTCAATCCTTAATTAGTCATTGTAAATCACATATGGATATTTGTACATAAATAAATTGTTTTTTTCTATTATTGTTATCCTTTTTCTTTTGCGCTTGATCCGTTTTTATAAATTGTCCAGGAAAGCGCCTAAGAGTGGTGGTCATTATCGAGCCTAGCGACCAAAAAATCATTCCTTTGTAACTTCCTGTATCGATTTTTTTTCCTTCGCCTTCAATAAAATCTGTTGCAGCTGCAACACCCTTTTTTAGACAGCTGCGACACCTTTTTCCGGTAGCTGCAACACCTTTTTCCGGCAGCCGAAACACCTTTTTCCAGTAGCTACAACACTTTGTTTTCGGCAGTTGCAACACCTTTTTCTGGCAGCTGCGACACCTTTTTTTGGCAGCTCCAACACCCTTTTTCAGCCGTTGTGACACCTTTTTCTGACAGTTGTGACACCTATTTCTGGCAGTTGGAACACCTTTTTCTAGCAGCTGCAACACATTTTTCTGGCAGCAGCAACACCTTTTTTCGGCAGCTGCAACACCCTTTTCCAGCAACTTCAACACCCTTTTCCTGTAGCCGAAACACCCTTTTCTGACAAATGCAACACCTTTTTTGACATTTGCAGCACTGTCAATTTCTATCCATTTAACATTTTTTTTATTCTTTTCCGGTAGCTGCGACATCTTTCTCAGCAGCTGCGACATATTTTTTCGGCAGCTGCAACATATTTTTTCGGTAGCTGTAACACTGCTACATTTGACTGATTTTTCTACCATTCAAGGCCACACATCTACTAAACTGTTTGATTTCTTTATGGCCTGCAACGGTAACTCCTGTGTTATTGGCAGAGCTTCTTGCAAGATAGCAACTCCTCTAGACATGGCTCTGATTTCTGATGCCGATAATTTGACTCATAATATAGTACTCATCATGTTTCCGACCATTTTAACATGTTGGTTTTTGGTTCGCCGATGGAAAAGGTCATTACAACACCCCTATAATAATGATCACATTTAATGACGGCACAGTGCATGAGTAGAGCTTTTTCAACGACTGCAATCACACATTCTATTATTCTCCAGAGGACATCCATTGCGCATTTTTGAAGGTATGGCTTTGATTAATTACTTGATTAAGTATCAATATGATTTGGCAATATCAATTGTACCTCCCTTTTTATGCCCATTATTGCATCAATAACTCTCTACTTGTGCGACGTAATGACTAATTATGCTACCTAATAATTGCCACCTTTCCCAATTTGGGATCAATTTCAAACAAACCCAATACACTGAAACTTTCCAAATTTACCCAACTCTACTCTCAGTTGTTCATGCATAATCTGTGTTGTAACCTCCATTTTTCAGAATCTGTAATTTGTTGGGTTGCAACACGCTTCTGAAAGCAGAAAACCATGAGTATTCAAGATCGGTATGAGCCTTCAAACATGCAAGAACTTAGACAAAATGCTGAAGTTTTCACTATCTTTCAAGCTACCGGTTGGACGGAATTTTTCGAACGCCTAAATGGATTTCACCATGAAGCAACTTTACAGTTCACTTTGAATCTTACAAAAACCCACTAAGAGGTTTTGGGATTGTGTATTGAAGTCTCTGAAGCCATAGTGGCTGAGGTCACTAGTATTCCTCAGGTGGGAAGAGCATGGTTCGAACGTCGAATCCCCAATACTGCAGTAGTATAGGATTTTCTAATGGAAGGGGAGCTGGTTCAAATGACACGACGTGGGATAGTATTATAGTCATTGCCACGTCCATGGAATCAATTCACTGTTTTTCTCAAGAAATACATCACCTGTGAAGGTAGGTACCAAACAGTATATCATTCTTAATTTTCTTTACTATATCATCTCCGTCATAGGGCTCTGTTAAATATTCCATTTTATTTGCTCAATGATTTACATCATATGGTAGGGTTTGTTCGAGCTGCTAAACATCCACTCTCCTCACTGACCCACCATGGCCTCATTAAATTAATAATCTTACGGACCCTTGCTCAACATAATCTAACATGGGAGTAATTTATAGCCCAAGTTCAGGAACCCGTTCCTTTGCCCAGTGTTGCAATAGAAGAGGATCAAAATCAAGAAGAGCCGGTCTATCCATAGTTGGGGGGGAATGTAGAGAAATAGGAGGTTCAGAGACCCTCCAATTTAGTTGGGGGGAGAGAGGAGACCGGATTAGAGGATTAGTCAGGGGAACAAGCAGAACATTTGGGAGAAGATGTACATGAAAACATGGTGGAAGAACAAAATAGTAGGGTAGCTTTGACAGCAAAGGGTCAAACTGAAGCAGCATTATATTCTTTGACAGTTGAACCCAAATATGATAGAGCCATGGAAACATAAGAGAACACTGAGATATTGACCATTGAATCCTCACCTGAATGGGGAGGAACCTTGATTGAGGAAGAACATCCCAAAGAACAAGAAAATGATGGAACTCGGGATATCCCTTCCACTTTAGCTGTAAATCTAGAAACTCCAACACTAAAGAGAAAAAGGAGGAGATCAAAGGATGAAATTAAGGTATCTCCACCAATAAGAAGGAAAAGAACCAGGACAGTCGCAGCAGTAGAAGCAGCAAGGGAAATATGGGCAACCTTAGAAGCACAAATTGAGTTCCCCATTCTTAAACCCAAGCCAATTGATGCCCCACAGGGGCCAGTCGAAGAAGAACCTCAAATTGAAGGACTTATCTTCAAAAATAGGCTATTAAAAGAGGAAGTCCAAGCACTCAGAAAAGATTTGGAAAATTGGAAAGAAGTGTGCAGAAAATAGGGTGAAAGAAAGCTGCACACATTGGTTGAAGCTGCAGATCAATTGGAAGGATCAAATCCTACCGAGGCTAGCAATGAGGAAGAAAGAGTGGTCTGTCCTACTTGTGGAGAAATATTTGATGAGTAAGGTTATAAGGTTATATTTCATGCCTTTAAAACACAACAATTTGCACCTACAACTATGGAAGCACAGGGACAACCTGATTTGAGAGATGACAGGACTCCCAAAGAGGAACTTCATGAGAAGGAAATTATAGATGAGCAGGATGTTGTCACACAAGAACCAACATCTTTAAATATTTCTGATGAAGTTACCAATCTAAGAAGTGGTAAAATTACCCAAGAGAAACCTCAAGAGAAGGAAGTTTTAGATGAGCAGGATGATGTCACACAAGAACCAGCATTCTTGAATATTCCTATCGAAATTCCCACTAACCCTAGGACAGAAGAACCAAAGGATGAAGTTATTCCTAATTTTTTGGATGAAGATTGCACTGAGACCCCGAAATCCTCTCATGACATAGAAATAATAGACATAGAACTACAACAACAAACTAATGATGAGGTTGAACAGGATGTTGTCACACAAGAACCAACATCCTTGAATGTTCTTTTCCAAGTAGCTATCCAAGTGAGAGAAGAAGAACCAGGGAATGAATGCACTCTGGAATTTAATGAAGAAATTTGTACAATGACCCCAGAATTGTCTCAAGACATAGAGATACTAGAATTCGAATCACAACAATAGGGAAATGAAGAAGTAAATCAGGATATTGGCACACAAGAACCAACATCCTTGAAAATTGTAGAAGAGACTCCTGGGATGCAACAAGAGGCCAACCCTGAAGTGGATGTCATTCCTGATATGGATTTGGGTGAAGATGAACAAGCTCAATCACAACCCTCAGGTGATACTAAAATCCTTGAAGAACACCTGCATACTAAAGAAGACATCCAATCCGAGCAGCATGAGAAAAAAGAAGAACAAGGCTCTGTCACACAAGAACCAACAGCCTTACATTCTCTAGTTGAAATAAGAGCTGATGATCAGATAGATAATAAGATTAAAATTCAGGAGGAAGTTGCTCCATAAGAACCAAAATCCTCACAGTTAGCTACAAAATTTTCCATGGGAGAACCTCAGAAAGAAGATGATGTTACACAAGAACCACCATCTCCAAAAGTGGTGGAATTTGTTGTTGAAGAAATTCCAGAAAAGGTTGTTGTTACACAAGAACTAGCACCCCCAGAAATAGCTTCAGATGTGCATGATGTCCAATGTGGCACATTAGGTGATAATATGTGGACTGACTCTCTTCAAAATTTTATTGACCTAGATTCTAACAAGGATGAGCATCTTGAGGAAGAAGAAACTTTGCAACCCATAGAAGAAATCTCAATTTTGAGAATGGAGGTAAGAAAGTGGAAAAGCCAGGTGGAAGAATACCAAGAAGGGATGGTTTCCCTCACTGAGCATAAAAATACCATCAAGGGATTAAAAGAGAAATGGGTAGAAGAATGCATGACTCAGAGGCTTCGAGAGGAAGAAATATAGAAGGAGCTAAGGGAGCTGAAAAATTTACAGTCTATGCAAAAGGAAAAAGACCAGATGTATGCTCTTTCTCAAGAACTCATGGGCACTAGGGTACCTTCCTCTTCTTACCCTGTCTTTTTATTTGAACAATTTGTTTGGTTTAATTTAAGGGCTGTGAAAAAAGGGAGATCATCTGAGATAACAACCTCAGTTCTTGGAAACATTTTTGATAAGCAATTTTGAAGACCAAAATTTGTTGTGTGAACTATATTTGCATGAGATGGCTTCTACTCTGGACTACAATTAAAATCCTGTCCCTTTTTCAAGAGATGTTTAGTTGAGGGATTTTGCTTCTTTTGTGAGCAATCATGCTCAGTGGGAAAGGAATTTTCAAATATTTTCTCACAATGAATCCCACTCTAATATGTGGGTCCAAAGTGAGCCTCAAAATCCTCGTATTTTTCTTGCTCGACATTGGATTTTTCTCTCATGCCCCATCCAGACTCGACATATAATGGAGCTTCAGGAAGAAGTTATTTCTACTTGCATTAGCCAAATATCCATACATCAACAAACAGCTTTGAAAGGAAATAAGCACAGGTGGTAGGTTACCTCTCCTACCCTTAGGAATAGAGACCCTTATTATTTTAGAAATTTTGAACATGCACTTTCTAGGGTTGAGGGTTATGTTGGATGTATCAAGGAGTGTGGGGCTAATTAGCTGGGCCTAAAATTTAAATTTCCCCTTATCCGGTGGCTAGCAAAACCATACAGGATGGATTTCTCACTGACCAAGACAGAGGAGCAACAATGTTGGAGATATTGTGTTGTCCATAGAGGTCTCATAGAAAAATAAGGAACGTCTCAGTTCCCCTACAACTTCTCTTCTCTCCATGAACAAAGCATAGTGCAAGATTCAGATTTGGAGTAATGGAGGTTGTTGCCTGAGGACATGCAATAGGACTGTTGGGGGGAGATGCTGGGCCCAGAAATGGCCGCCTTTTGACCATCATTATTCACCTCTTTTCGCTCTATCCTATCCCATTGAGCATTCCAAATAGATGTTTTTCCCTCACTCTGCTCTTCAAGCCACCCATGTATGATGGGTTATTGTCTTATTTTATTAATACTTATGGTTGTGGTAATTAAGGCTTTATATATTTAAATATGCTCACATATGATGGTTTATGAAGGTATTGTGAGATATAGAGAATGCAGGTATAGTGGGATGAACATGCTACAAAAAGGATGGACATTCATCGCTCAAACTGATCGCCATCCATCCTACCATTGCCCAAGGAATGCGGTCCCAGTATATTATTCCAGGCAAAGCTGTACAAAGATAGCTGCAACAGAATGTGATAGTTTTGGAGGTAAACAGTGCGCTTCTACTTGTGTATAGCTGTGATCTGAGGATATCATTATTTTTGGGTCAATTAATAGTTTCCCTACATTTCCTATCTTTCATCCTGCCATGGTTGTAACAGCTGTTGTAATTTAGGGTGCCTGAAGATCAGAGATCTTCATGGATTCCCAATAATAGGGATAGGATGTTATGATTTACATTGTATAAATATGGAGAACTATTTTGAGCCAAGGGTGGAATTTTTAACCAATTCATTGTATTAGCTGTGATTGAGAGTTGTGTAATAGATCTGCCTTTTTAATACAAGGAGTTACTTCAGATCTAAGGGTTTTAATGTGCGTTATATCCAGCATCTCTGTGTGAAGGATGGGCCCACCTTACCACAGGGATTGTTGAGTTAAATTAGGCATTTTAATTATTCTGTCATGTGATGTTATGTTAATTCCATTTCTTCATAGAAATATGTAACAGTTGTGGATTTACAATGTGTTATTAATTGCATCTCTTAGAAATTTGCAGTGGCATGGTGTGACAGTCAACTGAGTAGGTAATTATTTCTTATGCAATTACATGGTAGCTGAACAGCTCTGTTCATCCCCATATCTCTTAGTTGTTATTTCCATATATTCTCGTAAGTTGTTCCTTTGCTTTCATTATTGTAGAATTCCATTCCTGTACTTTAAATTTCTATATTAGTTGAACTCAATTCCTGTACCTTGAATTTCTAGAATATCTGAACTCAACTTCTGTCTTTCGAATTTCTAAAATAATTAGATTAAGAGGGTTGTGTGAATCATTACATGGTTTTGTAAATAGGATTTTAATCTTTGCAAAAGTAATCTAGATGTGGTTTCATGAATCTTTCAATTCTAGATTAGGAATAGTAGAAGGTAATTTTCACTATACTCTTTAGAAGGTAAATGGGATTAAGTGGATCTTTGGGATGAACGTAGCTGAAGAGAGGATATGATTGTTTACTTATAGAAAATCAGTATTTAATAATATATAGTGCATTTTATCCTTGAAATAGAAGACTTCCCTGGGTTGACAATAAATATTGCACACTTCGTATGTTGGCTGTAATTAACTTGCATATTGGGTGCCCAACACTACCCAGGGGACTTCTTTCCGTGGTGGCAATGGTAGATCATTTCCAGTGATGACTACCCATATGTAGGGATATATTTTTGGGGAGATCCAGACATGCCCCTACCACCAGGAGTGGCATATGGCCACATAAGTAATGAATCCCAAACCCTCTTTTTAAGTTTTTTGAATTTTTTTTTTGGTGTTTTTTGACATATTGACTCAAAAGACATGTTTTGGTGTGATGACACATAGTGACAATATGTCATGTGTATGCAGAAGTTGGACCACAATTACTTGATGGTTTCACTCCTCATAGATGGAGGGGAAGAGGAGACGACATCATGGGTGTGGATGCGGAGCGGATGCTCCAAAGCATCCACACAAACTTTGTACACTTGACACACAAGGTACCCATGGCACAGGTCAAGGACTTTCCTGAGGCCATGTAGTTCCAGGTGGTTGGTGTACCATGGGAATGGGTTCGATTATTTCAAAGGATAGCTATATCCATGGTGTGCTACCATGATTAGAACCCCCCTCCTCCTCCTCAGGCTTAGAGACCTGAGAGTGTTTCATTTTTGTACTACAGTGCATTATATTTTGGTGGCTTGGAAGCCCCAATTTTGTATTATGACACTTATGTATTATGACATCACATTTTGGATGTTTAATGAATTTTTTTTATGATGATCTATTTTATTTATTTACATTTGTGTAAAAATGTATGTTTGTGATATGCTTATGGTCTATGAAACAAATGCCAATATAACACATAGTTAGCATATGAGTCAGCAACTTGATTAAAAATTCTTGAAACATGTATGTATGTTATGTTCTCAAATTGCCGTTCTATCAATCTCACACATATGAATCTTTGTAATAATGTCAGATCCCTAATACGATACAAGCCATTAAGTTGTGAAACCACTAACTGTGAATCAAGACATACCTCAAGAGAGAGAACACCATGTGAAATGGCATCCCGCAATAAATCGATAACGACACTATATTTAGCAACATTGTTTGAAGAAGGCCATAAACATATGCCTCCTGAAGACAATACTTAACCCGTAGGAGTATAGATCACCCAAATAGCCGAAGCTGAGTTTTGAGTGTGAAGGGTAGCACCATCAGTGAATCCTATGTAACTGGAGGACTCCATCGACATATGACATACGAAATGAAAGCTTATCAACAAACCCGATCACCATAAGAAAACCTAACTATGCAAAAACATGTACAATAATATAAATAATCAGCCCTGGCTGAAGATCATGCATAGTATTTTTTAAGATAGAGCCCATTTCAAGGCTCCACCAAGGTTGTCCCTTCATAATCCACCAGCTCATAGGTGCCCTACTCTAACACACATTTGACTATGTAAGGACCATGCCACATGGAATTAAACTTCCCTGCCCCCAAGGGTTCTTTATCTTGATGCCACAAAAGGACCAAATCACCTTCTCTAAATGTCCTCGGATGGATAGAATTATCATATTGGACCTTAACACGATGCTTATTTACTTCTAGAGCCACTAAGGCATCCCGACAGTGCTCATCAAGCTGCTCTAAGTGGACCATATGTTCCTCCAATGAGGAAGTATCTGGGAAAAGCTCTATAGATAGCTTCAACGAAGGGATTTCACATTCAACCGGCAAGATAGAATCCACCCCATGTATGAGCTGATATGGAGAGAAACCCATGGCAGTCTTAATTGTGGTTCTATAGGCCCAAAAAGTAGGATATAACATGATATGCCAATTCATCTTGCTTTGAGCGATGGTTCATTGGAGAATGGAATTAAGTGATTTATTCACTACTTCAACCTGTACATTCACCTAAGGGTAATAAGAAGAGGAGTGGTCTTGCTTATACCCTAACTTTGAAGCCAAATCTTCCATCATTCTATTCTGAAAGTGCCTGCCATGGTCAGTGACAAGCTCTTTCGGAATGTTGAACCAAGTAATAATTTGCTTGAAAAAGAAATTCGTGGCTGTCTCACTGTTGGATTTAATCGTGGGAATAGCCTCTTCCCATTTCATGAAATAATCAACAGCCACTATTATGTGATGATGCCCCCTATTCGAAGCTAGGTTGCAATCCATGAATTCAAGACCCCACTTGGTGAAGGGACCAGCGGCCATAATCGAATGTAACGGGGTAGGATGCAAGCGCATATTGCGTGCAAACACTTAGCAAGGGTGAAATTTATTGACCACATTGACACAATATTCGAAGATTAATAGCCTAAAATATTCCACTCTCAAGATTTTTTGGGCTGTAGAAAGCCCGGATAAATGACCACCACACGCCACTCCATGGAAATCATTCAGCACAACCTCATCCTCATCATGGGTTAAACAATGATGCAAAATGGAATCTACCCCATAGCGGTACATAGTGTTATCCACTATAAGGTAGTTCTTAGATACATGATGTAATCGTCGTCACTCATCCCGTGAAAGGTGAGTAGGGACCTTCAACATTTTCACATATACAATGATATCCCCATACCATGGGTCCAAAGTTGAGATAAGGAAAATATGCTCATCGACAAATGTATCCTCATAAACCTCCTCCTCCTCCACACTTGGAAAATCAGAAATGAGCTCCATAAAGACCAATGATTTCTTTGATTTTGCTGAAATGAATTCGAGATCGAATTCTTGCAAAGTAAGAATCCACTTATTATATTTTCCTTTGATCATCCTTCTAGTGAGGATGAACTAAAATGGATTGACATGAGCTACCACCAAGGTCTAGCGAAGGAGAATGTAATGCCTCAATCTCTAAACTACATGAATGGTGGCCAAGGCAAGTTTCTCCACATGAGAATAATGGATTTCTGCATCAATAAGGTTCTAGATCAAATAGTATATGACATGCTCATGGATCTCCTCATCCTCCTGAAGAAAAACCATACCAACCGTCTCCATAGATGCGACCACATAAATAAAAAAATCATGGCTATAGTTAGGTGGACTAAGCACGGGGGCTGATGGTAAGGATCGCTTAAGAGCATCAAAGGACTCATGGGCTTTCTCATCCTAGCAAAAAATAGTGTCCTTTAAAAGATGCATAAAGCCTTTAGTCCAATTGGCAAAACTAACCACGAATCTATGGAAGAAATTTTCCATGCCTTGAAAACACTGAATATGTCTAATATTACATGGGGGAAACAATTGAAGTATTTCCTCAACCTTTAAGGGATTGACTCTTATACCCTCCTTGGATATAATGAACCCTAGAAAGCGACCAACAGTCACGCAAAAGATGCACTTATGAACATTTAACCTAACATACAATGGCGACATCTTTCGAATACTAATCTCAAATGGTATGGATGATGCACTCTCAAACGAGAATGAGCAGCAAGATCATCCAAATACACTTCGATAATAGTTTTGAGATCATGAAAAATTAAGGTCATAGCCCGCTGAAGTGTGGCTCCAACATTTTTAAGACCAAAAGGCATCTTTCGATATGAAAACATACCCCAAGGACAAATAAATGTAGTTTTATGTTGATCCTCGGGTTTGATATGAATCTGATTACATCTGGAAAAACCGTCCATGAAGGAGAATACCTTGCTTCCCACACACTCATCAAAAATTGGATCAATAAATGGTGTGGGAAAATTATCCTTAGGACAAGGACGATTTAAATCAAGGAAATTAGTGCATATACATATCGCTCCCTGTTTCTTATCAACTGGAACGGTATTTTAAACCTAGTCCATCAAGGGAATGGGATAGATAAAACTTGATTTTAACAGCTTCTCTATCTCAACCTTAATAGCATGTGATTTTCTAGGATTCACTGCATGCAAACGTTGTCAAACAAGCTTTGCATTCTGATAGGTCTTAATCTCATGTATGGCAATACAAGGGTCGATACCTAGAATTTATTCATATGACCAAGTGAATATGTCATGAAACGCTTTAAATAGCATGGTATACTCCTTGATTTCATCAATGGAACAATCCACCCCAATGTAGATGCTCTCAACTTTGCCAAGATCATGAGAAATATTGATAGGAATAGTAGGTGATAAATTCACCATGTTCCCATTAGCCATCTAACCAGGAGAGCTCAATGGAATCATGGGACTAGCAATATTCTCTCTAAGAATTTCCCTAAAGTACTCACACTCCATACAGTTAAGCTCAGGAAGAAAATATGATCTATGATGTAACTCTTCCCAAGGTGGTTCAGCCCCAGACATGGCCTCAATAATGGCTTCATCTAATGGAAAAACATTGTCAAGGAAATCATGTGTGTGAGAGGACTCAACTGCCCAAGAAGGTAGCACATACGATTCATCTTCCTCCATCCATGAAGTGGAAGGACTAGGCTCTGCAACACAATCAAGATTCACTTGATATGCTATCATTGCTGCAAGCAATGGCACATCCATTTCTACAGGTCCATTTGAAGGATTCGGTGAAGGAAGAATCCAAGGTTCTTCCATATGGGTAGTGCGAAAAGACACCGAATTCAAAGAGGACGAAGCCCCACTGAAACTATATCCGATCATAAGAATGGGAATAGGACAACTAAAGGTCCCCATAAGAGATGGATACATACCCACACTCACACTCCTAGTTGCTGGCTGAGAATCATCAATAATCGGGATAGAATCTCTCAATGATGCACTAACACTCAGATTACGAAATGATGTCTAATCAATCGTAACGATCTTCCCATTAAATGGAAATCATACTACTCAAAAGAGAGAAGAGGATATGGGTTGCATACAATACATCCAATTCCATCCCAACAAAATATTGTAGTCAAGGGGTGCATCAACCACCTCGACCTCGACCGCGACAGTATTCCCTCCCAATTGGACCTTAAGAGAAGGAAGAATCCCGTGGGGCTGAAATGATCTACCATTAAATAAAGTCAACATAGTAGGACATTGAAATAAATTAGGAGAACCCAAACCCTTCCAACATGACAAAGACATCACGGAAGCAGCAGCACCTTCATCAATCACAGTGTGTTTGACAGTCATATTAAGATACTTTACATGAATCAAAAGAGACACATAGTAAGGAAAGCGAGGTTGTACTCCCATGGTTTCAAATTTGATGACAGAAGAAGAGTTATCATCATTAACCCCAAGAGTAGAAATCAAGTCTTTCCTTTGTAGAGGACAACTCTAAAGTACTTCAAGCACAGACATTGCATAAGGAATTTGTCCCAAATCCTCAACAACAAAATAGTTCTGGGTGGCTCGGGCATTAGGATTGTGCCCTGAATGCTTTTGGAATTCCTTAGGAATGCGAGGTGTAATTTCAAGTTTATCCATAGGGTTTTCGATACACAAAGGGCTCTCAGGTGGAGCGGGTTCTTTTCCAAGGTTCGGTTGTGATTAACCATAATCTTTCGCACGAGTCACAACCTTAGTAGCATGTACCATGTTGATGCAACCATGACCAGTATTGGATTCCGACGGATTTTGATCTCCACCGAATGCACAATGAGGATCATCTGTCCTTGAGTTCATATTTTGATTACGGGGTAATGGATTAGTTAGCACAACTGGGCCGTGTGCTATGAATCTCGAGGCATCTTCCATATGAGGGCACAAGTGAGAGAGGTGGTCCTCCTTACACAATTTGCAAGGAAACTTTACCTTACGTTTAGACTGCTTGCCCCCCCTAGAATTGTCGGTGTTCTTGTCATTAAAATTAGCATTTTTCATTTTTGTTCCCACCCTTACAATTATTTTTACCATTTTTCTTATTCCTTTCAGGCTGTTGGTTGCCCTTCTGGTCCGACGATTGCACAGAAAGTACACTTGCTATTTGGGTGGGCTGAGATGAAGCCATGGGTTGTCCCAAAGTGGATTGATTACTAGACAATTGGCTCACTTGTTTCACAACTGAATCTGTAGGTTTGGAACTTGTACAACCCACGACGCCATTGACATGTGGTCCAGGTTAGATCTTGGGATTGAAACTAGAACGCAGAGCGTTAGGTATAATCCGATACAAAAGTCTAGATTGAGCGTAGATCAAGTCCAACTCTTGTGCCCTAAATATTGCTTGTTCCTCATTTTGAAATCCAGATGTAGAAACATCCGTCACGATGTAATGTAACAATGACTTGAGGAACCACTCAAGGAGAAATTCCAGTGGTATAAAGGCTTTAATCAACCTCTTCCATCTACGCCACTCTTGAATATGATCTGAGATATATGTGGCTTTATCTTGTCAAAATGTTGTCAAGATTTATTTACCAACGTCGTAACGCATGGGTAGATGAAAGTGATTGAGGAAATTCATGGCAAGGTCATCGAATAAAACGAATTCCCCCCTTGGTAACTCTATATACCATTTCACTGCAGGCCCAGTGAGGGTATGTTGAAATAGCCTTAAATAGATTGAGTCGTCATGTATGGAATTAGAAGAGAACTAAAGGTGAAAAGTAGTGACCTGTTCACTAGTATCTTCTCCTGCTTTTCCCTTAAACTTGGGAATGTTCAAGGGAAGCTTGTTAGGGACAGTCGTCCAGGCTGGGTCATGAGATACTGGATCATTCATAAGTCTCGATAAGTCAGGTAATTTCAACGTTGTGAGGAAATGGAGCCTAGGTTGATCTGGTCTATGCCACGCTCCCTGATAGTTCTTGTTCATATAAGTATGATTACTGTAAATACCATGTCCTTGGCCATAATATCCTCCTCTCATTTGACCCATGTAGGGCTGCATGGAAGCATTATGATGTGGTGTACCTTGACTATGCAGTGCTACAAATCCATGATTGGAAGAGTAAGTAGGTTGTTGATACCTGTACCCATAGGGCTGATAGTTTTTTCCATAATGTGGTCCATAATATTGTCCACGAGAATCTCCCTAAGGTGTCCCATGGGATGTCCCATGAGAAGCTCCATAGTTAGGGCTATGTGGAACTCCATGCGATGCTCACCAATTCTGTTATAGAGAAAACTTCCTGTGGCTTGGGGTACCAAAACAGATAGAGTAACCATAGAAATCAATCCTTTCCCATATGCAAGAGAAATAAAATATCTAAAACTAAAGGATCTCGAAACATACGTTATTCCGGATGGTTGATGTCGATCCACGTTAGATTTTCCACTCTCGCTTGTATTAGCAATTTGCTCTCTCAACATTCAGCAAACAAGACAAGCATGATATATAATGGTGTTATACCTACTGTAGCAAATATAATCAATAACATATAAGCATTTAAAATCATCCATGGATTCAATATTCATTTAAATACACATTATTGGACAGGAAAATATATTTCTATTAACATAAACTAGACATTACAATGGTGACAACCTCTGTCGACACGTCTGCAAACAAGAGAAACTAAGTCCTCCACCTGGGCCTCCACGAATTCAATCCTCCATCTCTCGATAGCAAGATCACAAGCAAAGGAAATCCTGGGAAGAACACAAAGTGATCTAAGGGACAAAGGGATGCAGACTCAAGTATAAGCTCTGGTAACAATGGACTATAGTTTTCTTGCTCTTCAATTCCTCCCCTTTCAATGTATCCAAAGGGTTCCTTATTTAGTGCTTCAAGGGGGTAACGGAAGGTCAAATCCGAGAGATATCAAGGAGTATGGAAGGCCAAGAGAAAAGTGACTTGGATCCACATCAAGGAAAACTCCAAAACTATTTGGCCTTTTGCACACATCCCTATGTACGTAGGTTTGAGGGTCATATCTACATATATACGCGAGAATAGGTTTAAAAGTCATGTATCACAAATAATGCATGTTTTTAGGGATGATATTGGAAACATCAAAGGTACAAAAATGGTCCATGGGGTCCAAATAGTTTGCGGAGGGATAGGGAAGGCCATAAATGTGTGATCCACCATGTGTGGTAAAATCAATTGTAACAATCTAGAAGCGTTTAAAGGGACATTTCTAGGTTAAGAATTCCAAATAGTTAGAGAAATTATGATTTTTGACCTTGAAATGCATGTAAATGAAGGAATCCTCCCTTAGTTGAGTGTTGACAGGAAAAGGATGACCTAGATGCAAAAAAAAGGAGATCAAAGGGAATAAAATCATTTCCTCCAAGGAAAGTAGGGGGTGAAAGAGCGGAAAGGGCAAAAATAAACTGTTGTGGATGAGCCCGCCCAAGATCGATGATGCAAGAAGATAAAGGGCGGAAAGGATAAGGCAGGGTGGAAAGACCAAATTTAGCCACCAAGAAGCTAGAAACCCATTTTCCACCTTCTGCAAGCCCCATATCGACGACCCATAATGAATCTTGAAGTGAGATCAGTGGTCCATAAGCAATTTCGCTGGTAAAGACGGGTTCATGAATGAAATTGTTGTAGGTTCCCTAGAAGAGCTCTAAAAGGTCATTATCAACAAGTGATCTTGAGTCTTTGCTGTCTAAGTACTCCAACTGATCCATCATGGATGTCCCTGTGTGCTTGTCTGTTTGCTTTATGGTCATGGTGGATCCACCAGGTCATCATTTTGTTAAGATTTTCAGTCTCATGTTGTAACTATTTTTTCTCTATTTCGAGGTTTGTCTCAGGAGCCTAGGATACTATAAATATGCCCTCAATGGAGGAAGACAAGGTTGGGACCCATGGGAATTTTTTTTATGCATTATTTGATCTATTAGTAACAAAATTACAGAGGTGAATTCTAGTTTGTTGTTGCAGACATTCTTGTGTAATTCCTCGTTACAATATGTTATCTCCTTTCCCCTGTGCATGTTTTTCCTGTTAAACTAGACATTATGTTTTATTCATATATAAAATAAGTGTATAATAGCTCAAAATTCATATTTCTATGCTCTGCCTATTGTTTCAGGTATTCACCATAGCTTTCTTTTCAAATTTGATGCAGAATTCATCTTTTAGGTGCTCTGTGCTGATGGATTGTTCTTGTTCTTTCTTTATCACTAAACAAACTACCATTTGACTGTAACCAAGTGTGACCTTGACTTTGTATATTTTATCCTGCAAAATGTTCTATAATTCATGAATATTTGTGACTCCATAGCCCAATTTATGCTTTCCCTATTTCAACCACAAACTCAATCTGAATTTTGTTTTATTTTGATACTTGACCCTGCTAAAAAACTGTGAGAGATCCCACTCTACAAAGGAAGAAGCTAAACACCTTTATTAAATTCATTCTACTATTACCTCAGAGACCACCCTCCACAACCTTGGGTGCAATTCTGAGTGCTATTAAATTGGTGCAGTTTCTAGGGATGAAAGTGCAAATCAACCCTTGAAAAAATGACAAAGATTCCAAGAAGAAAGGGTTTATGTGGGAAAACAGAGACTCCTGCATTTGAAAAAGGTTGTATAATTTTCCTTGGCAACTCCACTGAAATATTTCGGAAGGTGAATCCATTGGGGAGACCGACAACCCGAAATACCGATACAGGTAGGAGGCTTCAAATCTACTTTATGTATGAACAACAGATTTTTAGATCTGTCCGTTGATGGTGAAAAATTGTCAGACATCAAGAAGGTCATGCTTCTTTCACTTGGAGACTCCATATGTAAAGAATCCAGTCTTCATAATGTTTTATGGCAGCTCCATTGTCAAAAGGGATGCAAAGTTTGGGGAGGTGATTTAGTTTCTCCATGATTAGGATGACTTCTCATGTTGTAATGTATGCTCCTATGAATTTGGCTTCCATCCTTGGTTTTCAAATCGAATACCTCCTGTAGATTGGAAACCATATATTCCAATATTCAAATATGAAAAGAATGATGATGCTGGCATTAATTTGTTTAGATTTCATAAACATATACATAAACTGGGAGTTGAATTGCATGAGGATTGTTTAATGAAAAAGAGTTTAATTCAGCATTGTTTCACACATGATAAAGAGTTTATCGAAAATGTGAAAGATGAATATAATGATGATCAATATGTGGATGAATAGGTTTTAGAGATCTTACATGAATAATCAGCTCAAAATAAGGACAAACCGATTTCCATGATATTCAATAAAATTCCCAATAGTTGGTAATGTCTTCCTTGATTGAATTTGACATAATCCAAAAATTGGATTCCATCATCTATTTTTCTTTCCTTGAAATGGGTGATAGTTTGCAGCATTCTTGTTTATCTTTGTGTGACCAAGAAATAATTTGGTACTATAAACCAAATCCTCCCTCATATATTCCAGTGCCTAAAATTTTGTCTCAAGAAGAGGACGCACTTGTTCAATTAGAAAACCCCCATTTGCAACAACAATCTCTCCAAAATTATAGTGTTTTTGTGGATGATTGTATAGAGAATTCTGACACTGGAAAATGGCAGTCTGATTGTCCTTCCACGTGTTCTAAAATTTCAAGTAAATAGGAATCAAACCTTGAATCAAGGTTAGAAGGAAGATATGAAAATTCAAAACCAATTAATGAATAAAATTCCATGCAAATCCAAAGTCAAAAGGATGAAAATATAGAAGATAGTGAGTGTGCTACAGGTGACAGTTTGCCTTTGTGTTATGCTTCATTTGAATTGTTGAGGTATCTACATAAAATATCTAAGCAAGCGAAAAAACTTGAGGATATGACATTTGTAAAAAACGATAATGAAGAGGGAAAACAATCATGCCATCAATCCTAGCCTATGGAAGAAACACCAACTTGCCATGAGATGTCAAATCAAAAAGATGGACATGGGAGGGATGAACAACTGGAATTTTCTCTCCATTCCAAATTTCCTCTTAATGAGCAAGAAGATCATCAACCCAGTAGTATACATGAAGAGATTCATCCTAATTTTATTTATGAAGAATGTAATGAGCATGTTGGGAATTATGTTAGTGATATTTTTAAATAAGATTTCAACATGCCTATATATGATGAATATGAGGATGACTACTTGGATAATGCACTTGAAGAACCAATAGCCTGCAATCATATATTGGATCACCTAGAAGAAGCTGACAATCCTAATGGGATTCCTCTTCATGTTCTTCAAATTCAAAATGTCAAGAAGATTACATTTCACCTGATTTTCTTGAAGAAGAGGAGGACTCCAAATGGGATATTTCTTTATGTTTTTCAAATTCAGAAATCACTTTGCTTGATTATATTAAAGAACACAATGACATTTCCTTTGAAATAATTGAAAGGAATCAGGTTTTAAATTCTGAGATCTTAGACGAAGAAGTTGATATCTCATTTGAAAATTTTCAAGAGCATTCTTTGCATGGTTTTCTTGAAGAACATTTTGGCAGGGTGCTAGAGGAGTTCCAGTTGGAGAATCCTTTTCATGACAAGTACTTAACGAAATTTTTTGCAGGTTGTCATCATCCAGTGGCAGAATACATGGAGAAGTTTTGGAGTGAAAAAATTGAAGGCTATCAAAGATGTTATGATCTAGTAGCTGACTATGTGGAGAAGTTTTGCAAGGATAATGGTTGGTTATGTCTTTAAAATAAAGATATTTTCTTTACCATGACCTTTTTCCATTAAGTTATTCCTTTCTATTTTTTATCATGCATGTTGTGAAGGAAAGTTTCCTATGGATAGGGTTTAAGAGGCCATCAATGTACTGGGGTTGAAAGAGAGATGAAAATGGTTCTACAAGTATATATAAGCAAGTTTCATAGATTATAATGGTTCATACCTTCACAAAAGAAGGTTGATCTAAGCAGACCTTCAATCCTCCTCTTGCTCCTCTTGCTCCTCTTGCTCCAAGAGACCTGCAAAATGAATTATACCTTCCTAAAACCATTATAAACACATATAAGCAATGATAATCAAATAAACATGAAATAATGATTTGACTAACATCATCATATGATCATAAACAAAGATTGAATTACACATTGAATAATAATTTGTGAAGAAGAAGGACATCACATCTTTATTAATCTTGAAAACAAGTACAAATATACCTTCTCTACAAATTTGGAATCTCATGAAACCTTGATATGGTTCTCTGCTTCTCTTCTCTAAGGAACTCAGCCTCTAAGCTCTGCAACACAAGGGGATGATTAGTAGGGAAAAGGTGTGCGCAAAGAGAGTTGCAATTCCTCTAGCATAATAATGAAAAGATTCAAGTTCCCTCTCATGAACCTCCCTACCTCTATTTATATGATTTATGAAGAGATAGAGTCAAATACAAAGTAGTTACAATTGAAGGGGTCAGTTGCATAACTACCCAAACTACCAGAATTTCGAAAAATGAATTTTTTGACATTTTTAGGAGGAATACGCAGGTTGTAGAGAAAGTAGTCGCATATGCAGGAGGTATATGTGGGTTTCAATGTCAATATTAATGTATTTAGGGCATACATGAGTATTATATATATCAATTCATGTACCATACGTGATTTTACTTAAGGAAAAACAAGTATACATAAAAAAATATCATTTTTAGGGTACTTATAGGCATTTTCAGACTTTTGTGTCTTCTAGACAGTTTTATCTAATTGAAATTCCTTTCAAATGGTGCAAAGATAAGGTAAAATGAAGTTACATAACTAGAGATATGATTCCTCCAATTTAGGTGTTCTTTTAGTGACTTTCATGAAGTGTCGACATGTGACAGAATCATGGGAAAGTGGTCACAGGAAGAGATGTGCCATTTTCAGCCAAACAGATGCCCCCTAATGTATGAGGTTAGAGGGAAGACGATAGCCAAAATAGATTATAAAGGAAACAACTGAGTATGGAGGAAGTAGAGAATCCAAGATCGAAAGGCTTGAACAAAGGTACCTGAAAGAGAGATAAATGTCAGAGAAAACTAATCTCTGGGACATACAAGGCCATATAAAAATCATCACCATAAATATACAGGAGGATCCATATCAAATATAAAGGAGCCATGGCCACAAATGAACAAGGTGGATCCATACTAGACAATTGATCATAGCCACAAAAAATACAAGGTGGATTTATGTCTAAGTAAAATGCCATATAAAGTTTAACAAGGTCTTGCGTAGCTTGGGAAATAACAAAAGATGATGATGCTACTATCGGCCCAAGGTCTTCAATCCAAACCACCCAAAAGGTATGAATCATAACCATGCTAATAAAGGAGTTGAAGTTGAACATGGAGGAAACTATTTGATTACTGGTCAATAATGAGAACCGTTAATAAACGCGGGGGAAACCACCATTAATGAAAATGGTACCCAAGGTATCTAGTACATTCTAACAAGTGTGAATACAAGGAATTGAAGTTGAACACCTGAAGAATACATCAAGTAGGAGATAGTAAGGTATTCCCACTACTCAATAGTGAGGGAAATTGCCACTGATGACTGCAATCCCCAAGATACTATCATAAAAATCTAAATCTCATTCCCAGAGAAATATGTGTTGCAGTCAATAGGAAGAGATTCATTGTAAGGACGACATTAAGGAATCCTTCATCATCCAACACGAGGTAAGTAAAAGACTAATTGGATCTGGAACTAGTACTGAAGTTCATAATAAGGACCGCTGAAGACATTATGTAATCAAACGATACTAAGGAATGGCCGACACAAAAGGTCAAGGCAACTACAGAATGGACAACAAGGGTTTAATCCTTGAATAGTGAGCATGACACAAAAGTGACTTAGGTAGCTTTTGACACAAAAATACCAACCACAAAAACCTACAATGTAGGAGACATTGACAGATTCCCCATATAATTGGAAAAGAAACCAATCATAGGAGTAAGAAAATATGAAACAAGATAAGTTTAAAATACTAGGACCCAACTATTGATAAACTCAAAACTGGTGCTCTGTTCAAGGAAACAAGACTTGCTTCCATGATATAAACTACTTGTGAATGGACTTTCCTTCCCCTCTTTCTTGTAAAGTTTTAACGAGTCCAAGAAAGAAAATTCGGAACCTTCTTCATTTTTGGAAATCTTAAAGAAGAGATAGAAGAATGCTTGATAAAGCACTAATTCATGGATTTTATGAGCCTGAAATAGTACATGCTCGATGATGTTTTCATAGTTTAGAGAGTCTGAAAAATACAAAGAAGACTCCAAGGGGGAAGTTTTTTGTCCAATTTAGTCTCATGAGGCCGGAAAAGTATAAAACAAACCACAAGAGAGCTCTCTTAGCTTTCAAAGAAGTAAATCACACTTTTTTTTGTATTTAGTCAAAAAGGTCCGAAAAGGTTAAATTACCAACTACCCAATGCACCTTCAGAAGCTACAATAGTTTGAGTTTTACGAGTTTGAAGGAAGGAAAGATCACTTGGAAAGATCCATTTGATTACAAGAAATGGAGCTTACAACAGTAAAGTAGATCCCTTGTTCTGTAGGGTTTAACAAGCATGACAAAGACATAAAGTACACTTAGAATATTTTTCATGTTTTGGTCCAAAGCATGAAAAAGAGAAAACTAAGCTCATACCGGGGCTTCCTTTTCCGTAAGTTTAGTCTCTCAGGCCCGGAAAAGTGCTAAAAATATACCTAAGAATAATCTTCTCAATTTTGAAAAAAAGAGAGTTTTCCTTTATTGTATTATTCCACATGGTGTGAGAAAGTCATAACCTACCACCAATGTGGATTCCCATTCACATATTCTTAAGGAGCCTGAATGGACAAGTTTACTCGGCAATCAAGTCTATTTTGAGGAGTTAGACCTGGGCCTAAAGAAACTCAATATCTTTCCCATGAATTTTTAACGAGTCTAAAAAATTCAACTCACAACCTCCTTACTATTTTTAACGAGCTTGAAGGAGAGTAAAAGAATGCTCTAAGTGAAAGGAGACGAGTTTCAGAGGTAGGTGAAACTAGTTCCAAGCACAAGGAAAAAACCTATGCATAATACAAGGAAAGCGAGCAAGATAAGGACACTTGGGGAACATCTACTCAAGGTAAAAGGTGTCAATTTGCAAAGGAAAAATGATACAAGGCTTAGCGACGATGAGAACAAAGATGAGGGCTTATGCAATGAGCTAAAAGCGTGGAAGCTGACATCAGGCTCATAATCGTGAGCAGGGCACATGCAAATGTAGTTACAACTTGAACAGCAAGACAATGCTAGTAAACAATTGTAAATCCAACTAATAATTATATCTCCAAGAAACAAAAACATTAGGATCATATTCAAAAGAAAAAATCCAATGTGGGTCACTTTGGAAGAAACACATGTGATTTTGCTATCTTCTATAAAAGGGAAAGTCAAGGAATAATCAAATGAAGAAGATTATATATCACCAAGGCTAAAGGGTTTATAATTAGTAAGATCAACCTCAGAAGGAGAGAAAAAATTAAAATCATAAGGATCATTGACTTGCTGTTCAAAGGAAGAGCTAAAAGACTCAACAAGACCAACATAAGAAGAAAGGTCAGGATTACTAGGCAAATCAGGTTTAGACTTAGTCACAACTGAACCAACATCCAATAGAATGCCAAACTATATCAAATACTCTAGGAAGACTTCATCCGAAGGAAGGAGATCATCCGAGATAAGACACATGTCTAAAATTTCAAATGGATCAATAGAGTGGAGAGCAGGATCCATGGTTTATATAGCATGACTCACCTGGTCAATTCCTAGGACAAAGTCCAGGGAAGGTAAGCATGAAAACAGAGGCTAATTCTCAGTAGCAATTAAATGCAAAGGACATGAGGCCACATAACTCACCTATGGTAGGGTAGTGTCTATAGAAACACTGGGAATCAATAAAGGAAATAACTGGTCTATAGTTGGGTCAGGAGACGGATCAAGAAAATCCAACTGATCGATAGTGACAATTTCTTCACCATGATTAAAGTACATTACATGAAATAATGTTGACACCATGACTTGCATGGCATAGACATAATCATTCCCAAGGAGCATATTGAAGTCCAAGAGGTCTTCTATCACCATGAAGTCAACTAAGACAATATTCCCACCTGAGGTAACAAGTGTTTGAGAAATAATTCCTAGGTATATACAAGTTCTTCTATCAAACTCTAGTAACTGACTAGCAGTAGACATAAGCCTGGGAGATCCCATGCCTTTCCAAGCCTGAGCAGACAAGATACTAACTGAGGCTTCTTCATCAACAATACAATGATAAATCATGTATAGTTCAACTTTGAACTTTATTTGGAAGGGTGCTTTAAAAGGAAGGCATGGCTTAACTAGGGTATCCCAATCAAAAGAAGCAATCTGAGATCTTGGTGGGGGTTGATCTGAACCGATTTCAGTTCCCCCTTGTTCAGTAAGTTCTGAACTGGCAGTGAAGAAATTGTGACTAGCAAACACTTCACTCTACAAAGGAAGAGTGGGATTGATTGACAATGAAATCTATTCAACTGCTTCATAAAAGTCACTCTCCAAAGGGAGAGTGGGATTGACCAAAGATGACATTGGTTCAATCACATAACGATCACTCTCTGAAAGAAGAGTGGGGTGAACCAAAGTCTGGGAAGGGTCGAACACTAGATTAATTGATGGTTGAGTATATGGTTGAGAAACTATGGGTTGTTCAGGAGAAGGAAATTCTTGAGTCTCGGACCACAATCTTTGCACCTCTGCGATAGCAGGGCACTGGTTAGTAAGATGATATCCCTCACATATCCTACAAGGGAACTTAATTTTACACTTCAAATGACCAGTTATCTCAATGGTGTCAACATGACTAGCAATGGTTGACTGTTTTCTCTCAACATGACCTACAGAGGCTGAGAGTTTGCCCCCAGCATGACCACTAGAGGCTGGATTCCTGGGTCCAACATGACTAAGAGAGGCTGGTTGTTGAAAAAAATTTATGATGTTAAAAAATGGGAGGGCTATGAAGCCAAACTCTTCACACCTCCACAATGGAAGGGAATTTATAAGTAAGGTGGTCTCCCTCACAAAGATTACAAAGAAACTTGAGCTTGTGTTTTGAAAGGATAGTATTTTCAACAGTGTCAACATGACTTGCAGTGGCTAATGAATTGTCTTCAGCATGAACCACAGAGGCTAACAGACTGCCCCCAGCATGACTTGGAAAGGCTAAGAGATTGGTTCCAACATGAATTTTAGAGGTTGGACGCGCACCACGAACATGAACAATAGAGGTTGAATGGTTAGGATCAACATGCTTTGTAGCAGTTGAGTGTGTGCCCCCAGCATGAACTTCAGAGACTGGGTGGATGGATCCAACATGAATTGCAGAGGTTGGATGGGGAGGTTCAACTTTAACATCGGAGGTTGAACGGGTGCCCTCAGCATGAACTATAGAGGATGAGTGACTAGATCCATCATGACCTAGAAAGGTTGGAAGGATCCCACCAGCATGATCAACAAAGGATGGATGGTGAATATCAACTTGACTTTCAGAGTTTGAGTGCTTAGATCCAACATGACTTGCAGAGGTTGGATACGCACCCCCAGCATGAACTGCAGAGACTGAGTGGTGAGGTTCATCTTGACTTGCAGAGGTTGAACGGGTGCCCCATTTCTTATGTTCCTTCTTCCTATTCCTCCTTCTTTTACTCCTTTTAGAGTGTCAGTTACTAGTATAAATAATTTCATCACATGAGGTAGAAGGAGTAGGAGAATCAACTATAGGTGAAGGGGAAGTAGTGTTTTGATGCCCTTGATATAAGGAGCTTACTTGAGAAGCATCAGGATCATTTAGGACAATTGGAGTGGAAAACAACCACACTAGTATCCCTAGGGTGAATCCAGGTATATTTAAGGTGGCCATCAAAGGAACACAAACATTCGCTATTAGAGGAATAGTACAAGGATTTCCCAGCATGGGGATATCTTGGTTGGTGTTCAAAGGGGTGTTAGCCATAGATTCAAACAAGGAGACAAATTCTGAGGTCGATAGGAAACCAAAAGTACAAAGCACACACCTGAAGGAAAACTAAGTACAGACTCAACCACACAACACTCACTAAAAAATTACTAAAGCCAAACATACAAACATGTATAAGATATTCTTTCCAAAAGAAATACGAGAGATAATTAGTTGGAATCCTTGCAGATGTTCTTAGGCACAATAGGAGGAATTACCCACCGCCCTCCCACACCTTCTATCGGGTTTACCTTCCAATCTCATCCAAGGTCTACTAGAAATACCCTTCTGGTGTACCTACGTATGAACCGTAAATGTCAAAGAGACTAAAGGCTACCTTAAATATATTGACATTCTGGGGGGACAGTCACAATCCTGGTTCATACGCATGGGCATGGTAGAAAATCCTAAAACATTGTCAACAATAGGCACCACATGCGGCCGGGAGGGTGGTATTGACAGAAGTCCCCAAATGCACAAAAACCTTGGTCTACGCTTTGACAAGGAATCAAAGGGTTATCTCCTTAGTCCAATCCTCCATGCAGCCTCATTCTTAACTCCCATTTGAGAGGAGCTTCCCAGATACAATCAAAATAGAAAAGGGTTTACCTATTGATTGAACAACTACGTCTGAATTTAAACACTTGTGGAGAGTTAAAACTCCCAAATCCACAAGTCTAGCCTAAGCTAGTTGGTGTATGACCCTATAAAATAAAAATTACTAATAATTTTTAAATTATATCGTTTATTTTAAGGGTTGTTTTTATTGAGACAGTAAATGGTGTGAAATTTATGTGGTGTTTTGACTCAAATTTGAGACAAAATGACTAAGCAGAGATATGAAATGCAAAAAGCAAAAACTATTCCCTTTCATTTTCAAATAGAAACTTGAAAGCCACAAAAGAAGAATTTATTTTTATTTTTTTAAATAATGATTTGCAATGCATTAAAGACAAAACCCTAATGTACATGCATATTAAACAAGTATATGTTCTTTTTATTTTAATTTTATAAATGCAAAATAAAAACTACCTACAAACAAAAGTATGCATATGAGAAGAACAAATCAAAAGGAACTCTGCTATATAACCACCAAATAGACTCTAGAATTCCTTAAAGTCAGTATAAACCCTACATAGAAGGAAGGATTGCATAAAATACAAGTCAACTATTTTGGCATGGTAAAGTTAACCAACAAAATAAAAAGGAAACAAAGACCAATTAGTTTCTAAGTTCAGACAAAGATCACTAACAGAGGCTGACTAGAAACATATGCCAAAAATCATGCTAAGCAAATGGGGTGGGGGGGATGAGCAAAGAGAAAAACCCTAATTCTGCAAAAGGAAATAACACATAGATAAAGAACACCCAAAAGGGATGACACTAACTCCCTGGAGGCATGCACCTAAAGAGGACCCCAAAAGACCTACCAAACATCCCACAAACATCCCACAACAACAGAAAAAACAACAAAAATGAGGAAAAAACATTGTTTTAGGGGAACACGCAGGTTGTACTACTGATAGTTCATGTGTCATACACAGGTTGAAAATATAGAAGGTTGTTTGTACAAACCAGATGTGTGACTGTTCAGTCTGCAACTCACGTATGGGTGGAAAAAATCCCAAAAAGGGTCAAAAACTGCCTTAGGAAGGTAGGGGAAGTGTGCTATCAGACTTAGAAAGTGTTCCTAAGTGGAAACAAGGACCTAAAACAATGAAAAATACTGAAATAAATATAGAGAAACCCCAAATAAACAAGGCTCTCCCTAGTGGAGTCGCCGGTTCCATTGTAAATAAAAGTTTCCTATGGCTAGGTTTTAAGAGGCCATCAATGTACTAGGGTTGAAAGAGAGATGTAGATAGTTCTGCAAGTATATATAAGAAAGTTTCAGAGATTAGAAGGGTTCATACCTTGAAAAAAAAAGGTTGATCCAAGAAGCCCTTCAATCCTTCTCTTGCTCCTCTTGCTCCAAGAGACCTGAAAAATAAATTATACCTTCCTCAAACCATTATGACCACATATAAAGCAATGATAATCAAATAAACATGAAAGAATGATCTAACTAACATCATCATATGATCATAAACAAAGATTTAATTACACATTGAACAATAATTTGGGAAGAATAAGGACATCACATCTTTATTAATATTGAAAAAAAGTACAAATATACCTTCTATTCAAGTTCAGCACCTCATGAAACCTTGATTTGGTTCTGCTACTTCTCTTCTCCAAGGAACTCAACCTCCAAGCTCTGCAACACAAGGGGATGATCACTAGGGAAAATGTGTGGGCAAAGAGAGTCCCAATTCCTCCAACATAACAATGCAAAGATTCAAGTCCCCTCTCATGGACCTCCCTACCTTTATTTATATGCTTTATGAAGAGATAGGGTCAAAGACAAAGTAGTTACAACTGAAGGAGTCAATTGCATAACTACCCAAACTATCGGAATTTCGAAAAACGTATTTTTTTGACATTTTCAAGAGGAATACGTGGGTTGCAGATACAATAGTCATGTATGCAGGTGGTATACATGGGTTTCAATGTCAATAGTAGCATATTTAGGGAATACGTGAGTATTATATATAGCAATTTGCGTATCATACGCGGGTTTCCTTAAGGAAACTCGTGTATACATCAAACAATCTCATTTTTAGGGTACTTATAGGAATTTTCAGACTTTGGCACCTTCTAGAAAGTTTTAGCTAACTGAAATACCTTTCAAACAAGGTAGCGTTGATGTCAAAAGGAGTTACAAAACTCAATATATGGGTCCTCCAAGTCAGGTTCTTTTTCAGTTACTTTCATGAAGTGTCGTCATGCGATGGAATCATGGGAAAGTGTTCATAGGAAGAGATGTGTCATTTTGAGCTATAACAGATTCCCCCTAATGTATGAGTTTATAGGGGAAGATAATAGTTGAAATACATTATAAAGGAAACAATTGAGTATGGAGAAAGAAGAGAATCCAAGATCGAAATGCTTGAGAAGAAAATTGATTTATGGGATCATTCGCTTAATTGGCTTCACTGGAAGTTAGAAGTTACTTGATTGGGCATTGACGCTTAGTAAGCAGGGTAGGTAGGTGTGAATAAGATCGACATGGAGAGAATTTATTTCATCAATTTTTATGTTTGTTTCAACATCGGTTTATTTTTTTTTTAGAGCATGTGGGGTATTTTCAAAAATAGTGGGAGCCGCCAAATGGATTTGGCACCTGGTCTATGGGTTCTTTGCTACCTAGCAGGGAGGATAGAATCCCACGTTGGATCTAGTTGTTAGCACTATTTCTGAGCTAAGTAATTCATAAGGGATTTGTCCAATAATGGTGGAATAAGGTTTGTAAAGTTCTATATCACATAACTTTAAATATTGTTGATAAGGATTTGCAGGCATTTGAAGGGACATTTCTAGGTTAAGAATGGAAAATACTTAGAGATATTATGATTTTTGACCTTGAAATGCATGTAAACGAAGGAATATTCCCTTAGCTGAATGTTGACAGAAAATGGACAGCCCGGATGTGCAGCACAAGAGATCAAAGGCCAGAAAATCATTTACACCCAAGGAAATTTGAGGACATAAGAGAGAAAAGTGCCAAAATTTGGTCATAAACTTGGTTTTTCCGCCTTCTATTTTTTGATGAAGGCAGAAGCAAAAAGGAAGAAATGGAAAAGAAAAAAATCATTGGTGAAAAATGGTAAATTTTGACTTTTGGCTTCCGCGACCCACCAAATCCAATGGTCAAGAAATTTCCCGCATAGATTAATTATGTGAAAAGAAAGAAGAAGGGAACATATGGGAAAGTAGAAAGACAAAAGTTCTGGACTTGAAAAAGTGGAAGTCCCTATTTTTGATGCCTTCCATATCGACAGTTCAAGAGGATCCCACCCAAGATTGATGGTGCATAATGAAAATGCCGGAAGTGGAACAGTGGAAGCGGAAAGGGAAAATAAGTTTGATTTGGGAAATCAGAATCCTGATTTCCATTTTTCACGATCCACCAGATTGACAGATCAAAGTTTCTCCACCAGAGATCAATGAATCGAAAAAGAATAAAGGGCAGAGATCGAAAAGAAGAAAACTTGAAGAAATTGATCATGAAAGATTGAAGTCCCGTATTCTATGATCCACAAGATCTATGTTCAAGAGAGTTCATGTCCAAGATCGACGATGTAGAAAAAAGTGGCGGAAGCAGAAAGGTCAAAAGCAAGCTCCGAAGAAAATTTAAAGACTGCTTTTTGTAGTCCGTTTTCCACGAAAGGCGGAAGCAAAAGCGAGGGAGAGGAAAGGCATAGGAGAAAATATAAAATTTATGTTATGAAAAGTCAGAATTTTGATTTCCTTCCTCTATTGATTGATCTCATATCAACGGCCATGGCCTGCCCAAGATCGACGGTGTAAAAAGATAAAGGGTGGAAAGGATATTAAGGTGAGGGTGGAAAGATAAAATTTAACCATGAAGAAGCTAGCATCCCATTTTCCACCTTCCACAAACCCAAAATCAATGTCCTAGCATGAATCTTGAAGTGAGATCAATGGTATAGAAGTGATGTCGCTAGTAAAGACGTGACCATGAATGAAATTCTTGTAGGTTTCCTAGAAGATCTCTAAAAGGTCATTATCAACAAGTGAGCCTGAGTCTTTGCTATCCAAATCCTCCAACCGATCCATCATGCGTGACCCCATGTGCTTTTCTATTTTCTCTATGATCATGGTGGATCCACCAGGTCATCATTTTGTTAAGATTTTCAGTCTCATGTTGTAACTATTTTTTCTCTGTTTTGAGGTTGGTCTCAGGAGTGTAGGATACTATAAATATGCCCTCAATGGAGGAAGATGAGGTTGGAACCCATGAGAATTTTTTTTATGCATTTTTTGATCTATCAGTAATAAAATTGCAGTTCCAAATGCTGGTTTGTTGTCGCATAGATTCCTGTGTAATTTGTAGTTACAATATGTTATCTCCTTTCTCCTATGTATTTTTTACTATTAAACTTGCCATTATGTGTTCTTCATATCTAGAATAAGTGTATAATAGCTCAGAATTCATATTGCTATGCTATGTGTATTGTTTCAAGTATTCACCAAAGATTTCTTTCCAAAATTGATGCAAAATTCATATTTTAGGTTCTCTGTGTTGATGAACTATTCTTGTTCTTTCTTTATCACTAGACAAACTTCTATTTGAATGTAACCGAGTGCTACCTTGCCTTTTTATATTTTCTACTGCAAATTGTTTTGTAATTCATGAATATTTGTGACTCCATAGCCCAATTTATGCTTTCCCTATTTCAACCACAAAATCAATGTGAATTTTGTTTTATTTTGCTATTTGGGCATGTTAAAAAACTCTAAGAGATCCCTCTCTAGAAAGCAAGAATCCAAATTCCTTTTGCAAAGTGGTTCTGTTGTTACCTTCATTAGAGGAAATGTCAACTCAAAATGGGCCTCCTAAAAAAAAAAAATAGTTAAAATAATAAAATAATATTTATTAATTTTGGAGGAAGAAAAGAAAAAAACTACTTTTTGTTTGTATTTTCGACATATCTCCCCTTGTTTTTACTCAAATTTTGATCGGGAAAGCTAGTTGGATGCAGAATTAAATTTTGCATCCAACGAATACCCACTCGACATACTTTTGACGGACCCCGCTACCCCAAAAACAATATATACCTGAAAAATGTGATAATGACATCATCATCACGTTGTTTAGGTATTTCTTGTTTTTGGGGTAGCGGGGTTCATCAAAAGTATGCCGAGTGGGTATTCGTTGGATGCAGAATTTAATTTTGCATCGAATGAGCTCTCCCAATCGAAATTTGAGTAAAAACACGGGGAGATATGTTGAAAATACAAACAATAAAAGTAGTTTTTTTATGATACCTATCCCCAAATTTATATTAAAAAAGTGTTTAAGACCTATACGGTATTTCAAATTTAAAGCAATTTCATTTGCTAAAACATGATGACATGGAATTTGAGTTAAATTTAAAGGGCCCATTTTGAGTTGAAATTTCCTCTAACGAGATTTCACCTTCCAGAACCTTGGGTGTGATTCTGAGTGCTAACATAGGTTCTAGGAGATTAGGGCTCAGACAAAGAACCTGAAAAGAAAGAAGATTAAGGTCTTTAGAACCGGTCCATTGTGGAGGTTAAGGAAATGATAATTCATGATCATAATTTATCCATGTTCTTATGGCCATAGTTATCCATCACAATAGTTTCTGGATTCCTCACTAGATATTGGGGGAAAGAATCGTGAGGAGGCATTCGCATGAGTGAAGAAAGAGGTCAGTCATTTGAGGATATTTTGTTGTCCAGTATACAACCATGTTTAGAAGGAGAAGAGGATGAGTTTAGAACATTCTATAAATAAGGATACTTTTGTGGGATACAATGACACTTTGAAGGCCTACAGGAGCTACATTCCAAGATTGTTAGATTGAGGTTAGTTAGGATGCTACCTTTTATGAGGAGGTATCCTTTCGTATTTCTAGATAGCCTCATATGGAGACTGATATTAAGTAGATGGAGTCTCTAAAGGGATGAGGTTACAGTTACCTTTAGTACATTTATTCATCCCTTATATTATTTGGAGGAGTCTATAGAGATAGAAAATCTAGTGGATCTACCTAGAGATGTTGCAGTGTCCAAGAATATTCCAACATGAATTCATGACACTTTGAAGGATGCAGAGAGGCATGGAACTCCTAGTGGTAATTTCATGGAGAGAAAAACAACTAAGAGGTTCTCAAGATATTTGGAGTTGATGATTCACATCATTTATTTTGAGAATTCCATATATGAACAGGCAACATGCTAGTAGATTTGGAGTGATTCCATGATGGAGGGATATATATACATTATAAAGAATGATGTGTGGGAGATAGTGTCGATACCTGAGGGGAATTCAATGGTGACTTCTGTGTGGATATATAATTTCAAGCATGTATTCCATATTGGCATATATATGATATTTATTTAGCTAGTTTACAGGACCAGAGAGAGTCGTAAATTTTGTTTAGTGTGCTTAGGAGAGTAGGAGGCTCGTGTCAGTGGTCCCACTTTCTAGAAGATGACACAAATGGATACATAGGGATAAATTTTGTAGAGGTAACATGTTTCTTTAGTGTAGGATAAATATATGTAAATGGATTAGAGTGTCCAAAAGTAGAGAGTGTAGGATACATAGGTACAGATGGAGCAAGGTGTGCAACATAAAGGGAGTAGCTGCAATAGAGCCTTTTGATGATGGAGGAGGCTCCACAAACAAGAGTACCTTCCTAACCAAGAGAAATTTGGATTCAAAAATTTATTTAGAGGATCTTGGCATGATGTATTACTTCTTGGGATTAGAGGTGTGGGAGAGACCAGGTTAGATATTTCTCAATCAAGGGAAGAACATAGTTGATATCCTGCAGATATTTGGTATGACGGATAACAATTCCATGGCTACACATATGGAGGCAAATATAAAAAAGATGAGTGACTTCACTTCATATTCATATTGGGTGGATCAAACTATGTAAAGGTGGTTTATTGTATCCTTGATGTACATGGTTAACACTAGGATACACATTTTCTTTGCATTGAGCAGCCCTTTGCATTGAGCACCCTAAGCCAATTTATGGTATATCTGAGGCATGTACATTGGGTTGTGGTGAAACATGTGTTGAGGTATCTGCTTGGTATAATTGGATATGGTATGATATATGTATAAAGTGATGAAGTGATGATGTATGTATATACATTTATAAATGTGTAGGGAATGCATTGGATAGAAAGAGAACCTTGCAGTGCTGCTTTAGATTTCCATCAGCTATGATATCATGGTTTAGTAGGAAGAAAAAATTTAGTAGGAAACATTTAATAATGAAGAAAAAATAACTAATAAGATAAGCGAACCATTGAATAATTCCTAGATAGAATTGAAGAAGTCTCTAAAAGTATTAAAGACAAGAAGAAAAATTCACCCTGAAGATAAAATGAATATTGAAGGGAAAAGGACAGGCCAACACCATAATTAAATTAGAGGTCACTTTATGTGTATTAATAAAGTTCTTGAACATTCCATTTTCACTATCATCATCACACATATTCTCTTCTCCACTTGTGTGCACTTTGCAAGAGGAAGAAAAAAAGGTCCAAGGAGCATTTTTGGAGTTTCTTATCTCTCCATAGAGGTTCACTATATTGTCTAAAGTTTCATGTTAAGAAGGGGACATATTTATATGTGTTAGGGTCTCTCTTCATGGTGATGTACATGTAACTTTGAACTGATTTATTCTCTAGAAAATTTATTGGGTTTTGTACTAAGTTTGGGTTTCCCAGGGTAAAAGTTCTTATGTCTATTATGCATGGATGTCCTTCTATGATACTTTGATTTTGTTGTAATTTAAATTTGAAATTTTTCAATGCATAATTATTCAATGAAAACAATGGGATTAAATAAATGTTTGAAAATTATTATGAAATAATTATCAAGATATAAGACTCGTATTTCTACTAGTATATGAGAAAACTTTAACACGCCTCTACAATTTTGTATACCATCCCCCTCTCTCTCCCCTATACCCATCGTCCCCCATCATATTATTCCTCCTTATTCCCCTCTACCTCCTCCACTCTACCCTCTATCCTCCTCCCTGTATCCTCCCTCCTCCTCCTCCTTCCACTCTCCCCCTCCCACTCCACATATCCCACACTTTCCCTCCTTGTCCTCCTACCTACCTCCACCTCCTCTTCTACCTCCTAACCCTCTCACCACTCACCCTCCTTCATATCCTCTTACCCCTAACACTTCCTCATCCTCCCCTGCCACCATTGCCTCCTACACTCCACTATCCCCCTCCCCCTCCCCATCCACTCCCTCCCCACCCGATCTCCACATATTCCCTCTCCTCCTACCACTCTCCCTCTCCTCCTCCCTCCCACCCTTATTGCTTCCTCCTCCCACCCTCCCCTCCCCCTACTATCCTCCTCCTCCCCCTCCTCATATCCCTTCCTCCCCCTCCCCTCCACCTCTCTTTCTCTTCCCTACTCTTCACCCTCTTACTCTCCATATCCCTCTCCTCCTCCCCCCTTCACTTTCCCCTTCTTGCCTCCCCTCCTCCTTCTTGTTATAATTTTAATGTTTCCAATATGAATATGTTAGATATTAAAAAAAAATTCATTAGATCACAATGATCATATTCAATAGTATCATTGAAATAAAGACAAGCACATCAACACAAAGGGAATAAATATTTTTCCTCTGGGAAACTACAAGGGACAAAACCTAGAAACATATTTAGTATAGATTTTTTCAACATGTGTATTGCAAAACCAAGATAATATAATCCCAAAATATAAGAGTTTCTTCTTCTTCACAACAAACTCCTTCTTATCTCTCTTGTGCAATTGCTTGATAAAACTTGGTGTCCAAATGAGAAGAGCACCGTGTTAACACAAAAAAGTGTTCACCTAGATCTACATGGTATAAACCAAATACATACATCATATTCCTACAATATTCCCCTTACTTTTGACCTCCATAACTGTATTTCCACAAAAGTGGTCCAAAACATTATTATTTACTATGGTTTACTCTCACTCTATCCTAAAAAAGGGTCAAAAACCCTAAAAAGGGTTTAAAACCCCTAAAAAAGATAAAGGGATAGAAAACCAAAGGAAAATACCATGGGTCAAAAAACACCATGGGTTACCACATTGGGTCAAAAAACCCTAGGACCATAATATAACTACATTGTGAATGGATTTCAAAAAACACATTTTTCCTCATTTTCATTTGTGGGTACAATGTGACACTCTTGCTCTTAGGTATTAACATACCTCTTTTCCACCATTCCTATCGCCATAACATTCCCATGGTGTATGTTGAGACATTCTCCGTACCCATATTGAATCCCTTCCCATTTGACAACCGTCCATGAAGAAACTATAGAACCAACCCATGGAGCTGTGGAACCACTTCCGAGGAAGGCCACAGTGGCCAACTTTACAGGAAAGAAGGTATATTTTTGTTTATTTGCATTTTTTAGTTTTTTTGATATATGTTGAAAAATGTTAAAAATGTTTTCTTTATGTTAATAATCTAGTTTGTTGTTTTATTTTCAATTGAAATATTCCTTACGATCACACCGATCTAAGGTTGGTGCTTTTGCACGTAATAGGGGAGAAATCGCCGTTACACGTCTCCTCTATTTATACTCAATGTGTGGGTGACCTTTTACCCCAACTGGGCCGAATTCTCTTTCTTACAGGGATGAATTCTCTAGAGAGACTCTAAATAAAATTTATATAATATCTATTTTGGGTACTATTGAATTGAATTACAATGGAAAATATACACTGATTCTTACAATACTTTCACATTATCAAATACAAAAATAACATCCCCCAAAGCAGGTATAACAATAATACAATACAATTACAATAAGCATATTTTGTGAAGTTACACAATCTTCAACAACGACTCTTAATATTGAATGTATTCTTGTATATAAGCATCATCATTGGACATCATCAATAGACATCATCATTGCCACTACAACTATATACTCGGGCCATTGACTTGTGACATATCTAGAATATATAGATCACTAGAATTTATATAGTGGAAACCCATTTTCATGATGGATTTAAATCCACATATCCATATAGTACCAACCCTTTTTCATCATGTATGTAATTTTATAGTGCCCACCCTATTTCATGTTGGATGTAACTCTACATGTCCATATAGTGCTATACCTTTTTGATGATAGATGCAACTCTACAGTTCTATCCCTTTTTCATGATGGATGTAGCTCTATATATCCATACAGTTCCATCCCTTTTTCATTTTAAATGCACATCCGTGTAGTGATAGTACTTTTTCATTTTGGTTTCCTATCTCTACATCGCCATTCCTTTTTCATATTGGATGCACATCTCTACAGTGCCAATCCTTTTTCATATTGGATGCATATGTCTGTAGTTCCAGTCCTTTTTCATACTGGATTCATCTCTCTGTAGTGCCAATCCTTTTTCATAATGGATTCCTATATTTGTAGTGCCAATCCTTTTTCATACTGGATGTATAAATTTACAATGATATACATTTTTCATGTTGTATGTAAAGACCATATGTGAAGAACATCTTCCAAAAATCCAACCATTTTTTGTGTTAAATGTGAAGAACATAAATCTTCCACAGAGCCATCCTTTTTTCATGCTACATGGAAATACCACACATCTTCATCCGGTACTCATCATTCCCTCTTGCGATGTACACCAATTTAGACAACTCCAAGATTGTCCCTGATGTACTCAAAATTCACTATCAATAGAGGCTTGGTCAATGCAATGGCTATTTTCTCCTCCATCACAATATACTGGAGCTTCACTTCTTCTCTCTACACCATATCCCTAATATAGTGGTACATGATCTTGATGTTCTTTGAATTTTGATGAAACATGGGGTTCTTAGAAAAATTCACATGACTTTGGTTGTCACATTATACAAAATTCACTTCTAACTCAATATCTTACAATACCACAAGTAGCTTTCGAAGCCAAACTGCATCACATCTAGCTGAACAAGCTACAATATACTCTGCCTAGGCTATACTCGGTGCCACACTCATCTGCTTCTCATTGAACCAGGAAATCATGTCATACCCCAAACTGAAGGAACATCCCAAAGTGCTATTCCTATATGTGGTGATACCATCCCAATATGCATCAACATATACATGTAGGATAATCATGTGATAAATAACATATTTGATTCCATAATCAATCATACCCTTCAGGTACCTCAACACATGCTTTGCAACTATCAATTAAACATGCATTAGCTCTACCGTGTACTAACTTAAATTGTTGACACCAAATCATATATCTGGCCTTGTGTTTGTCAAGTACATCAATGAACCAATCATCTTCCTATATACCATGGAATCAAATATCCCTAAAGTAGTATCACACAAAAACATCAAGTTCAATGCGATTGGTGTAGTCATGGACTTGAAATCCATCATCCCAAATATATTTAGGATATCTACTGCATATTTTTCTTGACTAAGGAAAATATAATATGAATTCTACCACACCTCAAGACCTAAGAAATAATGAATCGTACCCAAGTCTTTCATCTCAAACTCCACATAAAGTTTCTTCTTTGTTTCTGCAATGAGATTCTCATCACCTGTCAGAAAAACGTCATCTACACACAATAGTAGTATCACTGGTTTTCCATCCTTAACCTTGAATTAGAGGTTGGAATCCACTTTACGCTTGGTGAATTCCAATCTCATCAGAAATCCATCTATCCTGTCATACCATGTCCTAGGTGACTATTTCAAACTATAAAAGTCCTTCTTTAATTTACACACATGTGTCTCAAATCCTAGTGGATACTCCACATACAATTAATCTTCTACTACACCATTCAAGAAGTTTGTATTCATGTTCATCTAGTGTACCTTCCAATTAATCACTGCATCTATTACAAGTATAGGTCTGATCGAAGTGTATCTAGCCATAGGAGAAAAGGTCTCCTCATAGTTTATTCCTTCTTTCTGGGAAAATACACAAGCCATGAATATTTTCTTGTATTTATCAATGCTACCATCTGATGCATTCTTTATCTTGTAGATCCATTTGGAAGACACTATTGACTTCCTTTTAGCTCTCAGAACCACATCCCAACCATCATTCTTAATGAAATACTAGTACTCTTCAATGATAGCATCCTTCCACTCTTTATTCTCAGCTTCTTCTCCATAGATGGAAGGATCTACATCAATGATGTCACATAATAGTTCTACATAAATGGAGTATGGTTGTTGTCTCTTTATTTATTTGGAAGTCTATTCTATAGCACCATATTTTTCTACATCTTGGATGATACCTCATGCCCATGTGGGTATTCTCTTGTGTGTGTTTACTTCTTGGGGGGGATCTACATGTCTCATTGGATCGATGATATCATGGTATTCATTTTATTCTGAAGTCCTCTCTTCCATAGTTGTGTCTCTAACTATGGGAGCTCCAGCATCTTGTTCATGTACTTCATCAGAGTGAATCCGCCTTGATCTAATGAAGGATGTGTTTTCATCAAAGGTAACATCTATGCTAGTCTCTATCTGTTGAAATAATGTAACTTTGAAGAATATTCTACTTCTAATTTACATTATTATTATTCCTCCTTCGAGAGTGTCACCGATGTAAAATTTCATGTAAAATTCATGAGGTAAACCCTCCGTTGTAAGTCGGGTCAATAGTACCCAGAAAATAATAATATAAATATTATTGTTAGTTCTCCTACGTAGGTCATCCCTTTTAGTTAGGAAGGTCAGCCTAGTTAGGGTAAATGTCAGTTGGGAATATTATTATAAATAGGGAGGCACACTCTCTCATTTATACACACTCACCCACACTTATATTGCATAAGAGAGAGAGAAAGAAGGAAGGACAGAGAAGGAGCAGGACTAGTGTATTTGGTGTTCGGATCATATGCTCGGGGTTCGGTCTCTCTCTCTCTCTCTCTCTCTATGAGACCTTTTTATTTGGTCATTAGATTCTTGCAATCTATATTGAGGACTTTTTGATGTTGTTTTCACTTTAGGTTTTCCTAGGGTAAATTGTTGTGTACCTTGTGATTGTGTTGCTTTCAATGATCCTCTATATGTTGTTATTGTGTAAATGTATTAAATGCTTATTGAGTTAGAAATTAAGATATGGAAGCATATAAAGCTTAACATGTTATCATGGCTAGCCTGAAAAGAGTATATTTCATGAGGTAAATATATCTCTCCTTCTCCAGACAATAAAATTTGGGTTTTCTACTAAAGTGGATTTTTTTAGTGCAAGTGACATAGGGAAGTGCACCACTCCTAGGTGTTGATGTAATTGCAACTTCGAAATGTATTCACTTGTATTTCTTATGTATTGTAACCCAATGTTTATTCTGGGATGTATTTGAGTCATGTCATGCCCCGATGTTCCGATCAGGAAGTTTCTATAATGAGAAATTCATGTCAAGTCATTGTGGGTAACCCTCCTATTGGTAAAGGGTTAAAGTCCCCACAGTTGTGGGGCCCTTGGGTTATTAGAATATCCTAGTGAAGTCAACCCTAGGTGAGTCATTATAAGTTGGGGCAATAGTCCCCACCATTGTTTTAGCCTCCTATTGGTCAGAGGAGGCAAAGTCCCCACAAGTGGTGGGGCACTAGGGTTATTATACACTCATAGAGATGTAGGCTCTAGTAAGTAATTGTTAAGTTGGGCCGACATGATTGAGTGCACTTCAAGTGAATGAAAGAATATAAATAGAGAGTGAGATCCTCTCTATTTATCACTTGCAACACACCACTCACTCACTCAAGTGTGGCACATTGGTGAGGAAGGAAATACTCTGGGACTAGACAAGAAGAAGACTACTGCTGTCGGGAGTGCATCTTACTATTTTTTGGTTTTACTATTTTGGTGCCGATTCTATCTCTGAGGAAGTTGTGGGGTTTTCTCCTTTATGGTTTCCCCAAGGAAAACTCTTTGTGTCTCTTGTCTCTTGTGATGTGCCTATGTTTTATTGCTTTGCTTCTTATTCTCTCAGTGAAAAGATCCTAAGATCATAATGCTAGCTTATATGATGAAAAACTAACATTGGATCAGAGCTAACCTAAGAACAAGACATTGTGCAGTTACAGAAGCTAGGGATTCTTAATTTTTGGGTCTCTCTCCACAATCCATCAGAAAACGTATGCTAAGATGACTCTCCATTGAAGGGTGCATCTTTCTGTCGAAGCGGAATTCGATTCCGAGCATTTTTAGTTTTGGATGCGAAAATTAGGGCTTTCTACAGAAGAGGAATTTTTGAGTGAGACCAACATAGGATTGTTATCCTCATCAAAACTAAAGTTTAGAGACCTGGATCAAGAAATTTGGTTGGGTGAAACTCCAGGAAATTCAAACCCTAGTTTGACCCCGAGCTTGAAAAACCCTAAATACTAAAAATGATATGTTTTGGTATAGTCGCTATATTCTGAGGTTGGCGAAGTCTCAAAATTGGGAAATTGTGGGGGATGAACACAAAATCTAGATGAACATTGTATCCAAAATTCAGCCTCAGATTCACTATATTCTAGGAGATATGATCTCTCAAAGTTAGGGTTCTAGCCTCTTCTAGAAATCATCCATAAACAGGACACCTCGGGAGAATTGCAATATATTGGGCTACAAAGGTCCAAATGGAATTCCTAAAGATTTTCCAGAAAGTGTACAGAATTTAATTTCGTTGGTGTGAATATCTGACTCATAAGATGAACCAGTTACATGTGGAATGTCGTACAACTTCGCTGTTCTGAACAGTCCTGTAACAGGTCACCTTGGGAAAAGGATCATAAATCCAAAATGGTGAAACCAATTCTGATGAAACCTACGGTGTTATATCAGGAACATGCGAGGTTACCTTAGTGCAAAATTTCAGAGATAGAGGATCATTAATTTTAGATATATCATAGAAACAGTAACAAGAATTTATGTAGAAGAAATTGGAAACTTAGGTCTTTCTGTTTCGGGAGCTTCCCTCCACTGTTTTTCAGAAAAGGAGTACATTGGACAGCTCCATTTGAAGATATCTATCTGTCTATCCAATCAGATATGAAAGATTCCAAGTTTTGAAAATTAGGGTTTCTGTGACAAACCCTAAATTAGCCAGCTCCAGAACCAAGACGGACACCTCAAATCGGTAAGATCTAATCCTTTGTTATTTTGATTTGAGGTTATGATTTCAAAGCGATCCAGCACATTAGCTTGATGATAAGATTGGTGAAGCTCACAACTTCCAAGCATAGAAGTATATGATCTCTCTGAAGAAAATGAATTGGACACCTACATGAGTAGAGAGGTTCCAGTTTCAGAGGGAGATGAGTCTAGAAGCCTTACACAAGAAGAACTTGGTCAAGGCCAAGAAGATCATTGCTGATTCAGTCATGAATCAACTTGTACCACAAGTGTTTTCCTAAAGACACTGATGATGTTTTATTCCTTGGCCAAACTGTTTGAAGGAAAGAACATAGATCAGAATATGACCTTAAGAAATTAGTTGAAGAATGTGAAGATCCAGAATGCAGAGACCATGCAGTCATAAGGGTCTCTCAAATCAAAGAACAACTTGAAGCGGTAAAAGGAGAAGTGAATAATGTAGAAGTGGTGATAGCCACCTTGAGTGGTCTCCCAGGATCGTGGAATTAATTCATTCAAGGAATCTGTTCTAGAAGGAAGTGATTACTTTTAGCAGACTCTGGGAGGAAGATCAAGATCTCAACTCTTGAAGAACTTCTTATCCACCTGAGCTTTTGGATAAGAAACGATGCTATTATGAATGAAGAAGATGATGAAGATGAAGACTCAAGAAGGAGTCTACCCACAAAACAAATAAAGATAAGTATTCAATTGTCATTTCATGATATTGTTTTGTTATGCATTTGTTTATATTCAATTGATGTATCATGCATGATAGGATGTTTGCATTAATGACAGTATACTACTAATATGCATGTGATGGGTAAGTAGCTCATGGTGCTAAACCAATTCTCCATTGCTACTTATATAGAATGAAACCTCTTTGCTAACATATTGGATTAGTGCACAATCTCAATGTTGTCCTGGTAGAGATGGAAGGCATCTAGAAAGTTTCAGTGAGATATGGATGAATGTTGTATTGTCTAAAGGAGTTGCATGATCATATATTTATGCATAAGAACTTACCAGTATAAATATTCCTTATGAAATTTTTCTAACCATACAAATGTATTTGACTTGTAGGAAAGACCGCATACATAATATCCTAAAAGCAAAGAAGAATGAAGACTTGTTTTGAAGAGCAAGTGAAGACATTTCAAAATAATATGATGAGTGCAGTGACATCATTGATGCAGAACCTTCCATCCACCAAGAAGAAAGGGAAGACCAGTTCAAGATAAATGATGTCAAGGTGTAGTATCGAGACCTAAAGAGAAGTTCATAGTTCCATCATGCAGTAGATGGAAGCATCATGGGATACAAAGCAAGATTCATAGCACGAGGCTTCTCACGAAAAGAAGACATAAACTACGAAGAGACATTTGCAGGCAGTAAGAATTGAAACACATACATGATGAGATTGATGAAGATCTTAACCTTTGCTACAAGGTTGAAGGTGCAAGTCTATACACTAGATGGTCACATAGAATAATAGTAGCATAGGAAGCTACTTGTCACTCCAGTACAGAATGTTTTTAGTGCATAGAGCACAAGAGACAGAGGGAGTATGATGCTTCGCTTCCGAGGGAGTGACTACAGAATATCTTGAGGTTCGACATGATACGATAGGATGGGAAGATTACTGATGACTCTAGGATTTACTGAGAGTAAAGTGGATTCCAACCTTTGCTTCAAGGTTGAAGGTGGAAGACCAATGATGCTCCTGTTATGTGTCGATGCACTATTTTCTAGGCATGGAGGTGTGGACAAGGGAAGTATGCAGTAGAGATCCTGAATAGGTTCAGGATGATGGACTGCATGACCACACCTATGGCATCGAACATGAAGCTATTAAGTGATGCTTCATCAGAGATGGTTGATGCTACAATGTATCATCAGATGATTGGGTCCTTGATGTACCTGAGACCAGATATTTGCTTTACTGTGAACACATTGAGACATGTTCACCTGATGATTGCAAAGCATGCAGGGGTACAGGTTATTATGGGATCAAGTACAATGCGAATCAAAATATTAACTTAGAGGGTTATGTTGATTCATATTGAGCAGGAAGTGCCATCGACAGGAAGAGTACTTCAGGATGTTGCTTCAGTATGGGATCAGGTGTGATCTCTTGGTTCAACAGGAAGCAATCCTGTGTGGCACTGAGTACAGCTGAAGCAGAGTATGTTGTAGTTTGTTGAGCTAGTTGTGAGGTAGTATGGCTGCGGAAGCTACTGTCTGATATATTTAATCTCCAGTTGGATGCTACTTGTATACATTGTGACAACCAGAGTTGCATGAAGATGTCAGAGGATCCAGTGTTCCATGACAAGTCGAAGCATATTGAGAACAAATATCACTATATCAGGGATATGGTGCAGAGAGGAGTAGTGAAGCTCCAGTATGTTGCGATGGAGGAATAGATAGCTGATGTATTGATGAAGCCATTGGCTAGGCTGAAGTTCAAGTACTTTAGGGAGAGACTTGGTGTTCTCCATATTGAGGTTTCCTCCAAGGGAAAGTAATGAGTCCCAAAGCCATTCTAATGAGCAGGTCAGATGTAAGGGCTGAGCCATTCTGTCATGGTGAGAGGATTGGTTCATTCCATGTCAGATATGAGTGTTGAGATCCATAGCCATTCTGACGAGTAGGTTAGATATAAGGGCTGAGCCATTCTGTCATGGTGATAGGGTTGTTCCCTTCCATTATAGATATGAGTGCTGGCTATTCTGTTGAGTAGGATAGATGTAAGGGAAATTGCCATTCTAGGAATGGAGGCACCTGGTCAGTTACCAGGATCACTCAGTGTAGGACTGAGTAGTCATTCTGACATGGTGAGAGGATTGGTTCCTTCCATGGTCAGATGTAAGGGATGAACCATTCTTTTCATGGCTAAAGGATTTAGTTCCTTCCATGTCAGATGTGAGTGTTGGCCATTCTGACGAGAAGGTCGGATGTAAGGGAAACTGCCATTTTCTAGGAGAATGGTGGTGCCTGGTTAGTTACCAGGTATCTCAGTCGAGGACTAGGGGCCATTCTGATATGAATGTTGAGATGTGTTCTCGTAGTATCAGATGTGAGTGCAAGCCCTTCCATCACTGTGATAGGATGTGTTCTTGTCTGGATGGATGTAAGTGCAGAGCCTTTCTGGAGCGACTGAGGGATGTGTTCCCATGTGCTCAGATGTAAGTGCTGAAATATTCCATCACTGTGATGGGATGTGTTCTTGTCTGGATGGGAGTATTTCATCACTGTGATAGGATGTGTTCTTTTCTGGATGAAAGTGGGAAAATATTCCATCACTATGATAGGATGTGTTCTTGTCTGGATGGGAGTATTTCATCACTATGATAGGATGTGTTCTTGTCTGGATGAAAGTGGGAAAATATTCCATCACTGTGATAGGATGTGTTCTTATCTGGATGGGAGTCTTCCATCACTGTGATAGGATGTGTTCTTGTCTGGATGGATGTGCGTTTCTGACGAGTAGGTTAGATGTAAGTGCTGAGACTTTTCACAGATGTTAGTGATGTGATGTCTTATCATGCTGACAAATGTGAGTGTTGTGCCTTTCTGACTAGTAGCTCAGATGTAAGTGCTGGGTGTGCCTTTCTGATGAGTAGGTCAGATGTAAGTGCTGGGAGTGCCTTTCTGACGAGTAGGTCAAATGTAAGTGCTGGGCGAAGACCTACATGATGGGTAGGCCTACAACTAGCATGAAAAAGGGATGGCTCTATAGAACTTCCTGTGACAAGAAGAATCATGAGATAGCACCAGGGATGATCTAGATCGAGTGATGATGATCCAGCAGTGATGATCCAGATCGAGTGATGATCCAGATCCAGTCCAGTGATGTTGATCCATATTGAGAGATGATCCAAATCCAGTGATGATGTTCGATGATGATCCAGATCGAGAGATGATCCAGATCCAATGATGATGTTCCATGATGATACAGATCGAGAGATGATCCAGATCCAGTGATGATGTTCCATGATGATCCAGATTGAGAGAATATCCAGATCCAGTGATGATGTTCCATGATGATCCAGATCGAGAGATGATCCAGATCCAATGAAGATGACTTACAGATGAAAATGATTTACAGAGGAAGATGAATTGAAGTTGAAGATGACTTTGAATATTACAAAGACCTGATGATGACCCAGATGATACAAAGAAGAATACTTGTGTTGATAAATTGTGTCAAGAGAATACCTTCCTAGTTAAGAGGGAGTGTTGATGTAATTGTAACTTTGGAATGTATTCACTTGTATTTCTTATCTATTGTAACCCAATGTTTATTCTGGGATGTATTTGAGTCATGTCATGCCCCGATGTTCTGACCAGGAAGTTTTTATAATGAGAAATTCATGTCAATTCATTGTGGGTAACCCTCCTATTGGTAAAGGGTTAAAGTCCCCACATTTGTGGGGCCCTTGGGTTATTAGACTATCCTAATGAATTCGACCCTAGGTGAGTCATTAGAATTCAGGGCAATAGTCCCCACCATTGTGTTACCCTCCTATTGGTCAGAGGAGGAAAAGTCCCCACAAGTGGTGGGGCACTAGGGTTATCATACACTCATAGAGATGTAGGCTCTAGTAATTAATTGTTAAGTTGGGCCGACATGATTTAGTGCACTTCAAGTGAACGGAAGAATATAAATAGAGAGTGAGAGCATCTCTATTTATCACTTGCAGCACATCACTCACTCACTCAAGTGTGGCGCATTGGTGAGGAAGGAAATACTCTGGGACTAGACAAGAAGAAGACTAATGCTGTAGGGAGTGCATCTTACTATTTTCTGGTTTTACTATTTTGGTGCTGATTCTATCTTTGAGGAAGTTGCAGGGTTTTCTCCTTTAGGGTTTCCCCAAGGAAAACTCTTTGTGTCTCTTGTCTCTTGTGATGTTCTTATGTTTTATTACTATGCTTGTTATTCTCTCAGTGAAAAGATCCTAAGATCATAATGCTAGCTTATATGATGAAAAACTAACACTAGGCACATATTTTGGCACCAAGATCAAATTTTTTCTATAGGAAGATATTCCATAAATAAAAGCCCTAGTTTGTCTTGGAACAAAGAAACCATAAATCCATAAACAAAACCAAAAACTACAGACTAGAATCTTACAAGTCCATTTTCAAGGTTTAGAATTTGGATTCTTTATAAATTGATTGTACTAGCATACTCGCCTCAGTCAATCACATCTTTTGCTAAGTACAATTTTAATTTATGAGAAATTTCAAATTTTGTCATTTTATGATCTCTAGGACAAGATGTCTCCAAGCACTAAGCTTGATGATAAGTTGGAAGGAATATACAAATTTCATTCTTGGAAATATAGAGTAGGTATATTTTTGAAAGAGAATGATCTTGCAAATTTTATTAAGTAATTTGTTTCCAAGCCTGAAGAAGATGAATAAAAGGAAAAGTTCAAGAAAGACATGATTAGAGCCAAGAGGATCATAGGAGATTCTATCAAGGATCACTTGATTCCTTAACAATTCTCCAAGTATACACTAAGGATATGTTTGATACCCTATCAAGAATGTATGAAGGAAGAAACATCAACCAAAATATTAACTTGAGAGCCCAACCCAAAAGTACAAATATTAGCAAGCATGAATCTATCAACAAATAATTCACAAGGGTTTCTCAATTAAAAAAAAAATAGAAACAATTGAAGAGAAGATTGATGAAATTGAAAAAGTAAAGACCACTCTCAATGGACTTACTATACCATGGGACTCCTTCATCTAGACAATCTCTGCAAGGAAGGAAATCCTACGATTTGATGTTCTATGGGAAGAATGTATTCAAGAGGAAGCTAGAGTACCTAACCGAGAATCACTACTTATATATGATGACCATTCTCTTGCTACTCATCATAGAAGAATAAAATGAAAACATCATATCAAGAAGGAAACTCATAAGGGGTATTATCCTCCTAAGAAGTTTCAAAATAATAAAAGAAGGAGATTAGAAGCAGAAGGATTTCTCCTCTTATCAATGTTTTTTATAAGATAAGAGACATTGCCAGAATTTGTCTAACAAAGAAAGAGGAATACAAGAGGAAGAATAACAAAATACATCATGCTCACTTAGCCGAAGAAGAAGAAGAAGAATAAGAAGAAGAAACTCCTAAGAAGTTAGAAAAACAAGAAATTGAAGAATATGTTATCTAGAAGATGTATCTATCATTGGGATAGAAGAAGGTGTCCTTTATAAAATGAAAGGTTACTTATAATTAGCCTTGATTCATGATACTGTAAGTCCATGTGAACTATGGAATAAAAGGATTTCTCACATAAACTACAAACCCCTACCACATGTGAGAAAGGTATTCACAAGTCTACCAGACCTAAAGATTGATCATGAAGGAATATGTAAAGGATGTGTGAAAGGAAAGAATATAAATAATCCATTTCCAAAGAGAGACACCAAGACATAAGGAGCATTGGATCTTATAAACTCATATGTATGTGGTCCAATTCCCTCAACATCTTTAAGTGAGTATGTATATTATGAAAGTTTCACTAATGATTACTCTCATAGGACTTTGGTTTACATTTTAAAATAAAAAAATGAAGTGTTTGGAAAGTACAAGAAATTCAAATACTTGGTAGAGAATATTTCAGAAAGAAAGATCAAGGCACTCAAGTCAGATAATGGAGGAGAGTATACTTGAAATGAATTTGGAAAATTTTGCAAGGATTTCCAGATTAAGAGGGAAATTGCCACACCCTATATTCCACAATAGAATGGTGTTACTAAAAGGAAGAATTGAACCATTATGGAAGTAGTGAAAACTATGATCCATGACCTAGATATTCCTATGCACTTATGGGTTGAAGCAAGAAAGACACCAATAAATTTCAAGAAAAAAATATCCCCTAATGCACTTGGGTTCAAAAACCCTAAAGAAATGTTCACAGGAAAGAGACTAGAGGTATGTCACCTCAAGATATTTGGTTGTCAAGTATTTTTCATATTCCAAAAGAGAAAATAACCAAGTTCAATCCTTCTGGAAATAAATGAATATTTGTTGGATATTGTGAGGTATCCAAGTCCTTAGGAATCTATATACTAGGTTAACATCATATGGAAATTAGTAGGGATGTAACCTTTAATAAAGCCACATCTCTGAAGAAATATAGAAAGTGCTAACTTGAAGAAACATATGAATATGTTGTAGCTCCCAGAACTACCGAACCGATGAAAGAAGTTGCACCTTCTCTTGATAATGATATTCTAGAAGAACATTATATGTTGGTGCCCCAAGAAGCTTCACACATGAATATATACCACAAGATAAATTCAGCTTGGGCTTGTGAGATTATTCACTAAACTAAAAGGTATGGTGCTTCAAAAGGCATAACAAGAAGCCAAAGCCATTTCCTAGTTAATTAGATTTGATGTCTGATATTGTAGACAAAGAGCTTACTTTTTTTGGAGTAGTTGTTCAAAAAAAAGAATGGGTAGAAGCCATGATAGAATAATACTAATCCATAATTAATAATGATGTGTGGGAAATAGTTCCCAAACCATAAGGTAAAAGTGTTGTAACTTCCAAATGGATCAACAAGATAAAACATACAGCTAATGGAAGTGTCAAGAAATACAAAGCCATATTTGTGTCTCGTGGATTCTCTCAAAAGGAAGGAATGGATTATGAAGAGCCATTTTCTCATGTAACAAGGTACACCTCTATCGAAACCATCATGGCACTATAATCCAAGAAAAAATGGAAGTTACACCGGATGGATGTGGAAATAGCCTTCCTAAATGGTGTTATTGAAGAAGAAGTGTACATAGAAAAACCACAAGTTTTTGAAGTCAAAGGAAAAATGACACATGTCTATAAACTGAAGAAGGATCTGTATGGATTGAAGCAAGCCTACAAAAGCTTGGTATGGAGTAATTTCTAGTTTTTTGACAAGCTTGGGATTTACCAAAATTAAGGTTGATCCGAACCTTTAGTTTAAGGTTATGGATGATGAACCTATCATATTGTTCTTGTATGTTGATGATTTATTCTTAACAAGTAATGAGAAGAAAATATCAGAGTGTAAGAAGAAGCTCTTTACAGAATTTGAGATGAAAGACCTTGGCTTGATGCATTATTTTCTAGGACTTGAAGTATGGAAGAGCACATAAGGAATATTCCTTGACCAAGGGAAGTATGAAATGGAAGTCTTGAAAAGGTTTGATGTGTTAGAATGTAAATACATGGCCACACCCATGGATACACACTTGAATTTTTTGGCTGATGCTTCATCAAAATTAGTGGATGTGACACTATACATACATATCATTGGTTCATTGATATATCTAACAAATACCCATCTAGGTATACATTTTGCTGTGAACACCTTGAGTCAGTATTTGGTTGAAATCATACATGTTGACCTGATAGATGCAAAGCATGTGAGAAGGTACCTGAAAGGTACAATACACTATGGTCTCAGTTATACTAGATATCATGACTTCAAACTATATTGTTATAAATATTCAGATCGGGAAGGAAGTGTCTCAGATAGAAAGAGAAATTCGGGAGGATGATTTAGTGTGGGGTTAGCCATGATATAATGGCTAAGGAGGAAGCAGTCCAATGTTTCTCTCAGCACTACAAAAGTCGAATATATTGCAGCTTGTTCCTCTAGTTGTGAACCCATATGGATTCAGAAATTGTTGTGAGATCTATTCAATATAGATATGGATTCTATCATGATTCTATGTGATAACCAAATATGCATAAAGATGACAAAGAACCAGTCCCCATGTTCCATTATAATATGAAGAACATAGAAATATGGTACTTCTACATTCATGAATTGGTGCAAAAGGGAGTTATAAAGCTCCAATACATGAGCATAGATGGGAATATTACAGATGTGTTGATAAACCTGTGTCTTGTGTGAAGTTTGAAAACTTCCAAGACAAGATTGGTGTTTTCATTAAGGAATTCTCTCAAAAGGGGGAGTAGTAATGATGATACTATGGTATCTTGATCACATCAGGTAACTCAGTTGGGACTAATTATCCTTAGAATTGATCTCATAATTTTGAAAGGAAGGATCGTCTTAAATGTTGATGTGAGTGGACTTGATCCCGTAATTATGAAAGGAAGGATCTCCCAAGATGTTGGGACTAATTAACCTTCATCTTTATCATGCATTAGAGGAAATTTCAACTCAAAATGGGTCTCCTAAAAAAAAAAAATAGTTAAAATAATAAAATAATATTTATTAATTTTGGAGGAAGAAAAGAAAAAGACTATTTTTTGTGTTCTTATTTTCGACATATATCCTTCTTATTTTACTCAAATTTTGATCAGGAGAGCTCCCTGGATGCGAAATTAAATTCCGCATCCAACGAGTACCCACTTAGCATACTTTTTTAAGGTATTTATTTTTTGGGGGGTAGCAGGGTCCATCAAAAGTATGTCAAGTGGGGACTTGTTGGACGTTGAATTTAATTTTGCATCCAACTAGTTCTCCCGATCGGAATTTGAGCAAAAACATAGGGAGATATGTCGAAAATCCGAAAAAATAGCTTTTTATATGATACCTATCCCAAAATTTATATTAAAAATTTGTTTAAGATCTATACGGTATTTCAAATTTAAAGCAATTTCATTGGCTAATAGATGATGACATGGAATTTGAATTAGTGTTAAAAGGCCCATTTTGGGTTGAAATTTCCTCTAATGTAATTTCGAAAGGAATAATCATCTTAAATGTTGATGTGGATGGAATTTATCCTGTAATTACAAAAGGAAGGATTGTCCAATATGTTGGTGGACTTGATCCTGTAATTCCAAAAGGAAGGATCATCTTAAATATTGATATGGATAGACTTGATCCTGTAATTATGAAAGGAAGGATCATCGAGGATGTTGGTGGAACTGATCATGTAATTCAAAAATGAAGGATCGTCCAAGATGTTGGTGGAATTGATCCTGTAATTCCAAAAGGAAGGATCATGTAATACTCCAAAAATTCGTCAAAATTTAAAAAATTTCATATAATATTACTTGTTTGCAATCGTCACTACTGAGGAACATTTAATTGTTAACGGTTAACCTAAACAGGCTTAAACTAGAACTAATTATTTTGTTAAATTCTAGTTCCGCATACTTAATTGTTTGTTTTTCGTAAATCTTTATTAAAGATTTTATTTAACAGGATATGATTCGAAACAACAGGAAATGAAACATCTGTTTAATTAATAGTGCTAAGTTTGTTTTGTTGTTTTGTGAAAAATATGAATAACTTCAGTTGAGATCAAGGATTACTTAAATTTTTAGCTAATGTAGTGAAGTGATGCTTCTTTTATAGGTCATTTACAGGTAAAAAATTTTGTCACCGGTTTCCAGATCGATATTATTATCTCAACTAGCAAAAAATATAATGCCAGTAAATTTATTTATTTTATAGCTTTGAGCAATTCAATGAGGTATCGTTGATCTATACGTATTTATGTTTTAATTATCCTTCTGGTAACATAAGTGTCTAGTAAACTGAACATAGTTCAATTGTTCTTTCATTTGCTTCAACTATAACTCATTCATCTAATTTTATTAGTCTATTATCAGTTTAGTTGCTGTATGTAACTCTAGAGAAGGTAATTGTATAGTAGCTCCCTTTTATATTTGATTACTTTATGCTAAGGTAATTCAAGAGTATTTGTTTTCAAAAGTAAATGAGTTACATAAAATTAGGAAAACCCATAATCTAGGTATAGTCATAAGTACATTGACTGAGATTCACACATACAAATAAAAACCTAGTGCATAAAATAGTTTACTACTTATTCTAGTACTTACAAACTAGAGATGCAATAAGACAAATTTAATACCTTTAAACTATTGTATTACTATTTTTGTGTAAGATAAAATAAGATCATTTTCTACAACATCGATTCTACCTAACCCTTGTTATATTCTTTACCTCATAAGGGGAAAATGAAAAACAAACATTAGTATCTTAAAACGATACTAATTTAATACCTAGACTAGGAATCCAGTTATGCAACTTTCTATAATTACAAGCATACATACATAAATGTTCTTAATCATTGTATCTTCCTAAATCTTTTACAAGGTCTTTTCATAATTCTATGTTTTCTCAATAGGGTTGTTTATTATACTAATGGAAGTTGAATAGTTCTTATGCATAAGCTTTTACCCATTTCTATGATCATAGAACATATTATAAACCCTAGTGTAAATACTACCTCTAAGGGTTATAATAAGCATAATTTAATGACAAATATTGAATGTTATGACTAATATTTTAACATTGTTTATTTACCAAATATTATTGTGCGCAGGCTGCTCCATAGGGGTTTTGAACTAAAATGTAAAACCGTCACTTCGCAAACAAATTTTGGAGCCACATGGTTGATGCTGGATGGTTAGCTTTTGTTGACTTGTGGTTCCATATAAAAATATCCTAAACCCTAAAAATCACATTTCCCCTAATCTTCTTATCTCTGTTGTGGTGTGGTTGAGCTGCAAGATCATGGCCACAAGGCTTGTCATCAAACCTTAAACTATTTTAGTACAGGCCTTCTTTATGCCATTTCAAGTTCATATGCAAACAAGGATTACATGGCCATTGTTTGGATCTATGTATGAGTCCTTTATTGCCGTTACCATAGCTCTGTAAACGATACACTTGTCATTACCTTGACTCTGCAAGTGCTACCATACATACATTGGTGTGGTGAGAGTGGACTTGATTGTGTGAGAATGGTTCTTGACTATTTAACTAAGTCTTCTTAAAGAGTATCGGGTTCTCTGTCTTTACCGCTTGTTTTCTGGTGTGGGCTTTGACTCTGCTTCATCATGGTTTTTTTATTTCGGCTTACACATTGCACATTATGGTTTTTCTTGACAGAGCTTATTTGAAACTCAATGTTCCCTTATACGTGGCTAGGGTTTGTTCACAACACCACCATGGTTGTGCATTCTCTCTTCGGTAAGAAAAAATTGTTTATAACTCTTCTGCACCAATATTTGATTTTTTTCTATTTTTATTAACTATAAGAAATTAACCTTTTGTATTTTTCTAATGGTGTATGATCTCGAATCGTTGTCTCTGTATTGAAGGACACCACCAATAGGGCTACACGATAGTGTTACTCTTGGTAAGCCTCAGTCTCACCTGAGGTTTCCCCTGCACTAGCTAAATAGTGTTTTTTGTTGATTTTATCCACTTGGATCTTGGGTTACTGCTCGGCCGTGGCTACATTATGCTGTGTTTTTTTTGGAAGGCCATGTGGACGATACTGTGATGTATGAATGTGAAATATTTTTAAATCCCTAGTGGTTGTTTCATGTTCGAAAACTTGGGGCTTTCATGGCCATAGTTTTGATTATAGTAGAGTTATTTTGTATAGGATTTTAAGCCATGACTTTGTTGTAAATAGGCCATTCGGTCATAACTGATATGATTTTAGTGGTGTTAGGGTTTAGATGCTATTTAAGATTTCAATAAGATCAAAGCTTACTATTTTGTAACTTATATTTTTGATAATATATATATATATATATATATATATATATATATACTATGGTTTTAAGAATATGATAGCAGGCTATAATGTTTATCTGTTCTAGTTTATTTTGAAATTCTTTTAACCTAAATAGAGATTATTTTTACTGTAAATTGATGTTTATTTTGATTATGTTTAAAAGTGTAACCAAATGTTCAGATAGTTGGTTTTTAGAACATAAATTGATTCTTACTGTCAGTAAGCAATTATTCAGCAAAGAGAAAGGAAAAAGGCCGAATAAAACGTCAAGAGTCTTTGTACTATTTTCCTGGGTTGAAATGTGTGGAAAGGTTTTTATTTACTTTCCTAGTTTATTTTTACCAAATAGTTTTAATACTGTTTCCTGTGTAAATATAATTATGTTTTGTATATTAATGTATTACGTGATTGTGATTATACCAATGAGAAATGTATGCTTATTAGATTTTGGTTGAAACCTGTATCATCCTTCTGTTAATAAAAGAGGAGATAATGATAGACATGATTTATAGTTTTCTTCAAAATAGGTTTTATTTATAAAACCTTGATTACTTTTAAATTATTATTGAGTTTATTATTGGATTACAATGCTATTCAAGTTTCATTTTTACTTAGATTAAAGATGAAATTATATCAGTAATTTCTAGCCTTATTTTACTGTTTCTTTAGTTAACCCTGCTTATTTAATTTCTATTTTTTTATAATGTCTTTAATTACTATAATAATAAGCTTACAATAATATATTATATCTACTATGTAAATAAATACACAAACTAAATATATATGTATTTTTATTTTTCTGTTGAGGCCTGGAAATTTGCGGGCAACAACAATAAGGGATTCTCTCCAGTCAATGTTCCCAACTAGCCTGTGACTGTTTGGTGTAGGGAATCCGTCTGGTTTGTGGTTCGGCTACAGTAGGTAAAGTAACAAAAAATAAAAGGTTTTACCAGTTGCGGCCTGGTCCACCGTATATATTTTTTGTATTTTTGGTTTTAAGTATGACATGAAAATGCCTATTTAAAATGTAGATTTATTGAGAATTCAAGGAGTGTTCACAATGTGTTGCACAGGTTCTTACCTCTCGTCTTAGGCTCTCTTGCATCTAAATCACACACATAACAAGAAATTAAAACTGACTACCTAACCTATCCCTAGGGAGCAAAATTATTACTTATTAATGAGTAATGTATTTTGTGCATGCATTATAAAAAATAAATTATAGATAACTAATACTTATTTCAAACACATGAACATTTAAAGATATTTGAACAACCAGATAGCCAATTGTCTACGAACAACATTCATTACTCATAGTGGAAGCTTTCATAAAATAAACCAGAGATCATTCATACAAGAACATAGGTTCAAAGAGTTAGAATGATCTTATAGTTAATGGACACAAAGATGAAAATGAAATAGTTCCTCTTCAACAAATGCATAGCATAACATTTGAACATTCCACCAAGCTTTCCCCAACAAGGAAACTGTAATTATTTATTGCAAAAGGAAATAGTTCTTCTTACAATATGTCTTCCAATATAACTCAGAAAAAGTCCTTGGCCTCTCTAACTTTCCTCTTTTTATACAAAAACAACAAAACCCTTGGGCTTCCCCAACTGTCTAACCTTTGGGCTCCCCAAAAACCGTTTAATCTCACAATTTTGTCTTTTTTGAGAGTACTCATGATTCATATAATGTGTTACATTTTGGATTTCAACTTATGAGTACTTCATAAAATGGGATCAGCTCGGTAACTGATCGACCCTTTCCAAGCCTGGGATTTTGTTGCCATCGATTATGCTTTGTCTTTTATTATTCCTTCTTGAGATCCCATTGATTTCAGAACAAAATATGCTTATCACTTTCTAGTCAACTTTCCTTAGCTTTATCCTTTAGCTACGTCTTCTTGCAGCAGTAATCTGAAGAATCTTCTGAGTTTTTCCTGAAGGGGTTAAAAAATCACAAGACGGTAGGAAAAACCTTATCGACAGCTTGAACCATTAAAACATCAGTCAGATAGTCTTACTTATAGCCATGACAATGGGTTTCAGATGGACAACGAGTTCCACAGGACCGTTAAGTCTATCAGAGTCAGAAGAACTAAATGTTGAAAGCATTGGGCAGAAAAGTTCCTTATCGGCGAATGGAATGACATCAACATCGGGAGGTTAGTGCATTACCCAGCCACACTAGTGGAAGATGAAAATACTACGGGCCCCATGGACAAAAGACATATTGGCGAAACCCAGACAAATCATCGGTAAGTGTAGCATTTATATGGTGGACATTTAGTTCGCTTGGGAGCCGCAATGGCAGAAAACAAACAGACTACATCCTTCAATCAAAGTCATGATATTTTCACTACGGCGTAGAAACATTGTGAAATGTTAAGTGTTTGGAAAATATTAAGGTCACGCAGTGGTCCAAAAAGCTTCTCTCACCTCCAAAACAACGGCTTCACAAAGATCAAAAAACCCCAACTCAAACTTCGACCAACCTCCAATAATGAAAAACAAGTCAAAACAATAACAACACGAAATTGGAGGAGTCAAGACTATCAGGCAGAACACTCATCGTTCAGTTTCCGCAACGGAGGCTCCATAAGGAAATATGCCTCTGATGCGTTGTTTAAATGGCCTCCGAACAACCAAACTAAAATTATTACTTTCGGCTGGGTAGCGATGAAAGTTTGTTTCACCTCCGAAACAGTGGTGAAAAAGATAAATAGACTTCCAAAAACAAAGAAAGAAATCACATATCAAAGAGCAATATTTCAAACTAAACTCCAAATTCCACAACCCAAAGCAGTTTCAGACATAAGCAATTTTCTGAAAAGCATGAAGACAGTTAAACTCAAAATTGTGTAAACTTGTAGTAGAGAGAAAACAAAAATAGAGTTCATGGATCCAAATGATTCTAGGCAAGATAAAAAATTAAGAGGAGGGTCCAAAATTTTGAAAATTTGGGAAAACAGTTGCAGCTACAACAATTGGCGACTACCTGGTGAACCTAGATCTCTGGACAATTTATTTCTTAAGTAATAGACTTTTTAACAATAAATGAACATGTTGAATTCTTCCAGATGTCTATATTTCCCAAATGGAAAATATATGTACTTCTAATCATTGATGATAGTCCAATTTAGGAGAAAGGAAAACAAGATTTTCAAGTCAAGATAACTCTTTTGAGGTTGGGAAGATGAGTTTCATTTATTACCTATTTCTTCGGGTAGCTTCCAGCTTGGACGCCATAGGATAGTAACATAAGGTAAACAAAAATATTCATATGTTCCTCATTCCCATGCCATTTTGCACTTTTTGTGCTTTTTTGGACTTTTGTCCTTTGCATATGAGTCCTCTTGCATGCCTTTCTTTTTGAATTTTCATTCAGGCTCCTCTATCCATAGTGTCCTTTTGTGTGAGAGATGTATTCAAATTTCATCTCACGGACGGAGAAGAACTTTTGGCAATTTAGTACTATTATGGTTCAGTACTTTGTTTTGATACAAATTTCTTTCATAGGATTTTTTGAATCTTATATTACTTTTGGTATTCAATTCCTGGCATGGAATCATTTATATAATATACTATTTACCCTGTTTCCTTTCCATGGGCCTTTTGCTGTCACCCCCTTGGAATTTTTTTTTTTTTAAATGTGAGATGGATGGAGGCTCAAAATAGTATTCCAGACCTTTTGATCTTGGTTTATTTAACAAGGACTAAATAGGACATCAATGTGTTCATAGCCATTAGGGAAAATTGCTAAACCAGAAGAAATTCTTTCAGATAAAACAATAGTACCCAGTCTTACACTCAAGAACTTTAATCACTCCAGAATTCAGATGCTCTCCATGCAACCAAGAGTTTTCCTCATTTTTATTGAAATCAATCAAAATCTAAACTAAAACAAAATAGAAATCAAATAAACAGCCAAGTCAATTTATTTATGTACAAGATAAAAGAACAAAAACAAAACTCGGGAAAAATAAGGTTTGAGAACTAAACCATTTACTGGTAAGTTCTCTTCCCACCCCTGTAAATCTTGCAATCTATAGGTTGAGGGGCCAAGCTTTGCTACAATCTGGAAAGGGCCTACCCATAAATATTGAAATTCCATGTGTTTTCCTTTCTCATCATGGGGGTGGTCCCATTTGAGAACCAAATCGCCCACCTAGAAATATTTTGTTCCATCCTTGTGTTTATCAAACCATCTCTTAACTACCTCCTGTTGTTGTTTAAAATGTTCTCTGGCCTTGGATCTACATTCCTATGCCTTCAAAATATTATGTATCCTTACCTACCGTAGACTTCATTATCTGATCCTCTGGATTCTTAAGCTATTATGGAAGAGGGTAGCATGATATTGGGGGGTAGAATGGCCTCTTTTCCATAAACAAGGGTATACAGGGACACACCTAATAAAGTTTTGGGGGTGACCCTATCAGCCCAAAGAGCATTTGGTAATGCTGAGTGCCAACTCCTCTAATTTTCTATCACAGTCTTTTTTAAAATCCTAATCAGATTCTTGTTTGTAGACTCAGCTAAAACATTTCCCTGTGGATAGTAATTAGTAGAGTAATGCAACTTAATTCCTTTCTCATGAGAAAATGCAGTTAATCTAATCGAGAAAAAGTAAGTAGCATTATTGAAAACTAAAGAAATTGGAACTCCAAACCTGATCATAATCATGGGGACTTCACTTAGTGAACCTCTCACATAACACGTGCGATCATGGGATATTAAAGAATACCCTTAATTTCAAGAGATATTGACCCAAAATATTTTTGTTGAAACCCCCTCCCAATAATTAAAACCTTCTCCCCACTCCTTTTTATACCTCAATCCTTATAAACCGCCCTACCCACCCCCACCTTAAACCCCTCATCCCCCCAATACCTGCAATATATTGGTTCGATTTTTGATAATTTTAAAACCCACATTATGAACTAATGTGATAGGATATTGTCCAACAAGTGAAGCCCCCGTGGTCATAATATGGTCTTGCAAGAAGTCCATGACCACATCTTCATTTAATTGACGCAACGGAATGGCTTCGACCCAACGAGTGAAGTAGTCGGTTAATGTTAGAATATACTTGTGTTGCAGGGAAGAATTCGGCATTAGATCCCCAATTATATCCATCCCCCATTGCTCAAAAGGTTCTGTTATCATCATAGGATTTAACGGTCCTGCTACTTTATCTTCCACCACACCTTTGACAAATGTTGCACCTTCTGACATGGGCGTGTGCATTTTTGAACAGTGTGGGCCAATAGTATCTGCCTCTAAGAATTTTATGAGCTGTAGTATCTTTGGAGAAATGTCCTCCAGTAGGCCCATCATGTAAATCTATAATTACCTTCTTCGCATCTTCTTTCTCTAAGCATCTAATAAGAACTCGATCATAATTCTTTCTGAATAATATTCCTTCAATAATTTGATATGAGGATGATTTAAGATGTAGTGCTCTTTTTTGCTTAGAATTCCAATGTTTCGGTAACAATCCCGCCTGAAGGTAATGCACAAGGTCTCGATACCAAGAGTCCAGATCTGTGAAAAGAGTACATACATCCATCAAATGTAACTCAGCTTCATCTTCCCAGTCATGTTCTTCATTGTCTTTACCTTCATTCATCATTTTTCACAATCCTTGCCCTTTGACTATGGAGGCTGGCTTGAATTCAAGGTAATACTCTTGTAGAGTTTTTACCTAGTTGCCTCTTCTTTCTCCTAACTCCTTTCATACAAAAAGAGACCTCACAGTTGGGTGTGGAACTATTACCTTTGTTTGGTTCTTAAGTATATATGGTATGAATTGTTTCACCACTTTGAACACTACGTAAGCTTGTTTATCCATAGCTGGGTAATTCAATTCGTTCCCTTGTATACCAGTGCTCATAAATGATATGGGGAACTCATCTCCCCCATCTTCCTTCTGGGTAAGCACAGCTGCTAGTGAATCATCAGATGCGAAAGTGTATAGAATAAAATCTTTCTCAAAATCTAGACTTTTGAGGGAGGGTGCATGTGTGACAGCTGTCTTTATTTTACTGAATGCATTCTTCTCTATATAAGTCCATTTGAATTATACACTTTTCTTTACCATTTTTTGCAAAGGTTTGACAATTTGAACGAAATCTGGCACAAACCTTCGCATGAAATTTATTGTCCCCATAAATGATTGCATGCCCTTTTTATTATGGGGTAATGGAATCTGTTCAATGTCTTTGATCCTTTGTGGGTCTATGGAGATCCCCTTCTTAGAAACCACATGACCGAACAACTTACCTTCTGTAATGGCAAACACGCACTTCTTGGGGTTTAGTGAGATACCATATTTTCAGCAGCGTTCAAAAATCTGCTTTAGATGAAAAGCATGTTCCTCTCTTTTCTTTGAGAATATTGTGATGTCATCGAGGTATACTACAGCACTGCAACCAATCAAACCATGGAAACCTATGTACATAGCCCTCTGGAAAGTAGCTTCAGAGTTTATGAGTTTAAAGGGAATCCTTTTGTAAGAAAAAGTTCCCCACCTGGTCCTGAATGTCGTTTTTAGTCTGTCTTCTTCGGCTACTAATACTTGATTGTAGCCTGAGAATCCATATAATAAAGAGAATAGTTCAGAACTTGAAACCATTTGCAATATATGCTCCATGGGTGGAAAAGGATAATTGTCTTCTGAAGTGCGATTTAAGTTTCTAAAATCCACACATAGCCTGATTGCTCCAAATTTCTTCCTCACCGGTACCAGATTTGAAACCCATTCCGAGTGTCTAACATTGAATATAATTCTAGCATCCAATAGTTTCTTAGCTTCACTCTGTGTTAAAGGTTCTAATTTTGGATGCATTTTCCTTAAAGGCTGCTAATAAGGTTTGATTCCAGATTTGATGGGGATAACATGATGGATAATATTGGTGTCATATGTCTTCAGATTATCATACGTCTAGGAAAAAACATCTTTGTATTGTTTGAAAAGAACAATGAACGTATCCCTTTCAGCTGGGGAGCAGCATTTTCCCAAATTCACATATTTAGGCTCCATTTTAGTCCCCAAATTAATCAACTCAAATTGTAGAGATGAGCTATGAGTCTTCACATTCATTGGTTTTCTAAATTTCTCATTTAAATCAAACATTCGTTCTAGAGTCCTGACCCCCTTAGGAATAAAATTATCAAATTTTAGCTTGGCCTAATGTTCTTCATCATCAATAATTGCCCCTTTGAAGGTCTCGTCATTTGTCAAGCATTCTATAATATGCTGATCATCATCGAACACTCGTAGATTGGTAATCATATCTGGAACTGAGGGCTTGAATAACAATTCAATAGAGCACCAATTATTAGAGGGCACAAGCCTCGTAACTGAGGTGGCCAACAAGTCAGCTACTGCATTCTTAAATCTTGGAATCGATACAATGTTAAATGCATAAAAATATTTAAGTAAGTCCCATACTTAATTTTCATAATCTTTTAAATGAGGAGAAATGCAATGTATTTGATTTCGAATTTGTTTTACAATTATTTCAGAATACCCAAACACTTTCAGATTATTTGCCTTTAATTCAATTACTTTCCTTAATCCCTAAACTAATGTTTCATATTTAGTTGTGTTATTGGTACATTCAAACTCTAAACTACATGAAAGAAAATGTTTGTTTTTCATAGGGTCAATTAGGACACAGCTGGCTCTTGACCCCTCTAAAATTTTAGAACCATCAAAGAAAAGCATCCAAAAATCGGTACCCACTACTGTGCGAGAATTAACATCTACATCTACAGCTAAGTCTACTATTTTACAATCAATTTCATCAGCTTGTGAAAACTGAAGGAGATCAGCCTGAGCGTCAGATGTACCACTGACTTCTTTCACTTGATAGTTTCCCAATTCTAGCTCAATAAAGTAGTTTCCAAAAATAGAATCCACTGGTTCATTTTTTTCTTCAAACTAAGTAACATTGTGTTTCATGTGGGGATCCCTCAAAACTTTAATTTGATTTAGGATTCTTTTATATGGAAGCCATAGATGTGACCAGTCTAAGGGAAAATATTCGTTCAGCTTTGTTGACCAATCTCTGCTCAAAACAAGCCCATAAGCTTCTGGTATGTCAGCTACCACAATATCGATGACTTGACACACCTTCTCATTTGAAGATAAGCAAGCAAGAACATCTTCCATTTCCCCAATTACCTTCACATTTGTTTTATCCAATTGAAAGACCCTCCAGGTAGATGGTTTAGGTTGTCCATTTATCCTTTTGCAGACCGACAGCGGCATGACGTTGACTGATGCTCCCGAGTCTACTAGGAAATTATGCATGTTATGGTTGAAAATTTCAAAAGTAAGGAGAAAATGTGGATTCTTGATTTTAGGATTACCTCCCATAGTTGCTTCACCAATTTCTTCTTCTTGGGGCTGATTGTCAGTGGGAAGCCTTTCCTCTGATACTTCAAGTGCTTTCAATATCTTTTCTTTCTGCTCCGGTACATTGCACATTTCAAATAATGAGATGTTTGCCCTTACCTTCTTGATATCCTCCACAATGTCATAATCCATATTATGTTCTATGAGATTCGATCTAACATTATTTATTTTTTCTTCATTGGGCTTAGTAGGCATGTTGAACTCTCTAGGATTTTGACTGGTGATGGTAAACTCTGGAATTTTATTAGCTGAGGAGCTATTTTGAAATTTCTTAACATTCTTTTGAATTCTTTTGATATTCAGGAGCATAAGACTGTTTTCCTTAATTAACACGTGGCTTCTGGTCGTTACATTTGTTTGTAGGATGCCCTCGTGTCTCAGATCCTTTTCTTCCTTGGCATCAAACAATGATACATAGTCCCATAAAACCATAGCTTCATCCTCTTGTTTTTTTGTTGATTTATTGTTGTCTTTCCCTTCTTCATCATTGTATTCAGTTAATTTAGAATCCAAAAGTTGATTCATAACCAACTTCATTGAATTTATCCATTGAGGACAACTCTTTTCAGAATGGGTTTGTTGGTGGAAAGTGCAAAAGTTATCCATTCCTACCTTTGTTAAGTTCATAGATGCAGGGATGTGAGGAGGGGGTTGGGATTGATTGTTATCTTCCCTTTTCTTGTAATAAGGCTTGTAAAACTTTTGGGCTTCCTTTTCCTTTTCCAAGTCTATGATTCTATTAGAAATCTTCTGCATCAGCTTTTCCATTCCTTTGAAATCTAGTGATTTCTCCTCTTTAGGCTTAGTAAACAACAAAGCTTTCCTCCCAACATTTTTTTCTCTTGACCATTCCGGATAATATTCGATACTTTCCCTTTCAGCCTCTACTCTCTCGGCTTCCTCATAAGTCTCTGCTAGCGTAGGTTTGGCCTTCATTTTGGAAAACATGGCCAACTTGGGTCCTAGAGATGAGGTATAATATTCAATCAGGACCTTATTCGAGGGTTTGTCAGCTTCAGAAAAATTATTAAGATAGGCTGCGAATCTTTGGGTAAAACTATGCACCTTCTCTTTTTTTTCTTTCTTTAAGGTGCATAGTTATTTCATGAGAGCTGCATGAGTTTTTTGGGTTGCATACTTACTTCTAAAAATCCTTTCAAAAGTATCCCAATCAGGGATAGAGTTTGTAGGAAAACCAAAATACCACGATGCTGCTGCTCCTTTAAGGGTGTGTGGAAAAAGTCTACAAACTACATCCTCGTATTCCCCAGCCCTTAATCCTTCTATTTCCAAATAGAAACTTTGCAAGTGGTCATCTACTAAAATATTCTCATTTGGATCAAACTTAGGTAGCATCTTTTCAAAAGATTGAGGTAAATCATGCAAAGGAGGTGTTAGGTTTAAAGGTGATCTGGCTTTCCAGGAAGGTGGTGGATTTGGTGGGTTGGGTGGATGATTTGCGTTTATGCCTACCATGATTCTGGGTGGAGAGTGAGGTGGTGAATGAATAGGAGTATGAACAGGAGAACCGTAAGGATTATCTGGGCCTACTTGATTCAAAGGCTGTATAACTTCCCGTAAGGTTGTTTCTACAAGTTCTTCCAAATCTCCAACCAACACTAAGTCTTCCAATATAGGACGGTCTTTCCTTTTATATTCTCTTCTGGGAAATTTAGGGATAATCACTAATCCTCCAATATTCTTCACGTATGCCCTAGTGTGTCTTCTCAGATCATTAACAACTTCATTGTCCATAGAATACAAATGCTCTCTACCCTTCTCTTCAGGAATTGGATTGGGAAACAATCTTCCTTCTGAACTATCACCGGTGGAATAATCCCGAGAAAATGGGTTTCCTCGGCCAGCCATGCACTGGTAGCCCTCCTTCTAGTACCATAAACTTTTGAGGCCTGGAAATTCATAGGCAACAACAACAAGGGATTCTCCCCAGTAAACGTTCCCAACTAGCCCGTGACTATTTGGTGTAGGGAATCCGTTCGATTTGCGGTCCGGCTACCATAGGTCAAGTAACAAAAACTAAAAGGTTTTACTAGTTGCGGCTCGGTCCACTGTATATATTTTTTGTATTTTTGGTTTTAAGTATGACATGCAAATGCCTATTTAAAATGCATATTGATTGAGAATGCAAGTAGTGTTCACAATGTGATGCGTAGGTTCTTATCTCTCATATTAGGCTCTCTTGCATCTAAATCACACACACACCAAGAAATTAAAACTGACCACCTAACCTATCCCTAGGGAGAAAAATTATTACTTATTAATGAGTAATGTATTTTGTGCATGCATTATAAAAAAAAATTATAGATAACTGATACTTCTTTCAAACACCTGAACATTTAAATATATTTGAACAACCAAATAGCCGATTGTATATGAACAACATTCATTACTCATAGTGGAAGCTTTCATAAAGCAAACCAAATATCATTCATACAAGAACATAGGTTCAAAGAGTTAGAACGATCTCACAGTTAATGGACACAAACCTGAAAATGAAATAGTTCCTCTTCAACAAATCCATAGCATAACATTTGAACATTCCACCAAGATTTCTCCAACAGGAAAACTGTAATTATTTATTGCAAAAGGAAATAGTTATTCTTACAACATTTCTTCCAATCTAACTGGGAAAAAGTCCTTGGCCTCTCTAACTTTCCTCTCTTTATACAAAAACAACAAATCCATTGGGATTCCCAACCGTTTGACCTTTGGGCTCCCCAAAAACCATTTGATATCACAATTTTGTCTTTTTTGTGAGTACTCATGATTCATATAATGCGTTACATTTGAGATTTCAACTTATGAGTACTTCATAAAATGGGATCAGCTCGATAACTGATGGACCCTTTTCAATCCTGGGATTTTGTTGCCATCAATTCTGATTTGTCTTTTATTTGTCCTTCTTGAGATCTCATTGATTTTAGAACAAACTCTGCTTATCACTTTCCAGTCAAATTTCCTCAGCTTTATCCTTTAGCTACGTCTTCTTGCAGCAGTAATCTGAAGAATCTTTTGTGTCCATTTGCAGTTAAACAAAAATTCATCATTAATTAGGACTGCATATTTTCAATAAACTTAAACTATCCTAACAACAAAAATAATCATCAAAATGAGGCCCTATAGTGCACTCTTGTCACGAAATCCTTAACAAGAATCAAAACCACCGCCACCCACACAGGGGTTAAACACTCACAAGACGGCGGGAAAAAACTTATCAGTGGCTTGAACCATTAAAACATCAGCCGGGTAGTCTTACTTATAGGCACAACAGTGGGTTTCAGACAGACAACAAGTTCCATAGGACTGTTAAGTCTATCAAAGTTGGAAGAACTAAATGCCAAAGCATTGGGTAGAAAAGTTCCCTGTCGATGAACGGAACGACATCAACGTCAGAAGGTTAGTTCATTACGTAGCTGCACTGGTGGAATATAAAAATACTACGGGCCCCGCGGCCAAAATACATATTGGCGAAACCCAGAAAAAGCATCGACGAGCAGAGTAGTTATATGGCAGACACTTAGTTTGCTCGAGAGCCGCAATGGCGGAAAACAAATATACTACAGCCTTCAATCAAAGTCATGAACTTTCTGCTACGACGTCGAAACATTGTGAAATGTTAAGTGTTCGGAAAAACTTAAGGTCATGCAGTGGTCCAAAAAGCTTGTCTCACTTCCAAAAAAATAGCTTCACAAATATCAAACAACCCTGACTCAAACTTCAACCAACCTCCGATAATGCAAAACAAGTCAAAACAATAACAACACGACATCAGAGAAGTCAAGACTATCAGGCAGAACACTCATCGTTCAGATTATGCAACGGAGGCTCCATAAGGAAATATGGCTCCGATGCGTTGTTTAAACGGCCTCCGAACAACCAAACTATAATTGTTACTTTCGGCTGGGTAGCGATGAAAGTTTGTTTCACCTCTGAAATAGTGGTGAAAAAGAGAAATAGACTTCTGAAAACAAACAAAGAAATCACAGATCAAAGAGCAATATTCCAAACTCCAAATTCCACAACCCAAAGCAGTTTTAGACATAAGCAATTTTTCGAAAAGCATGAAGACAGTTAAACTCAAAATAGTCCAAACTTGTAGTAGAGGGAGAACAAAAACAGAGTTCATGGATCCAAACAATTCTAGGCAAGATAAAAAATTAAGAGGAGGGTCCAAAATTTTGAAAATTTGGGAAAACAGTTGCAGCTGAAACACTTTCCTAGAGACAGATTTGTTTATGTTATTACAAAGTACTCTGTCAAAAAAAAAATCTAAAATACAAAGGAAAAACATACATATGAAAAACTCTTATGAAACGTGTAGAAGGTAATAAAACAGATTCATGCATACTTAATAAGCCACCTGCTCTTGTTCCACTATCTTGGGGAACATGACCACAAAAATAGGGAAGTTTCCTCCTACAACAGCTAGAAGTAGTTGGAGGATGCTACCAAGTGTCAATCTACTCTCAACCCATCCTACTCCACCAAGTGACAAGTAAAACACTCATTTAACAGCCTCCTTAAGCTGTTGTCTCATCTTTTATTTATTAATTAATAAAATATTTAGCAATTACATTCAATTATCCTTAACTCGACCTGGTCATTAATTACAAACTTTATAATAAAACATAACATGATGTTTCTTAAAACATAAAATGTTTTTCAATTTGGGGCATGTGACATACACACCCGCTTAAATTATAACATCATCCTCAATGTTATTTATTCTTCATCCTCAGAATTTCCCTGGAACAAAATTGGATATGTAGGCCTCATATGACTTTCCAAATTCTAGGTGGCTTCTTCTAGACTAAGTTACTTCCATTGCACCTTCACTTGACCAATGGTGCGATTTCGAAGCAAGATTTCCCTCCTTTCGAGGATACAATCTGGTTCCACCAGAAAATATCCTTTGGGTTCCACCTGCACATCATTCCTGTTTATAAAATGAGTAGCATCATGTACATATTTTTTTAACATTGAAATATTAAAAACATTATGAACCTTCAAATTTGGCGTTAATTCCAATTGATATGCCACCTGCCCTATTCTGGACAGTATCTCAAAAGGTCTGTAATATCGGGGTGTTAACTTCGCACAACTTCCTAATTTCAAGGAAGTGTTTTTAGGCCTTAGATTTATAAAGACATGTTCACCCACTTGGATTTTTTTTTTATTTCATTTAAGATTTGCTTGACTTTTTTGTCTGTATTGTACAACTTTCAAGTTACCTTGCACCTATTTTACAACTAACTCCATCTCTTTTGGTAGTTTAGGTCTTAATACTAACCTGTCAACTGGGTTAGTCCATGAGATGGGGGTATTTCACTTCCAGACATACAAAATTTCAAATGGACTATATCTAGTTGAAGCTTCGTAGTGATTGTTGTAAGAAAACTCTACTAGGTGTAAGTAATATTCCCATTTACCTGGTTGTTCCTTAATATACATTCTGAGCATATCTTCCAACACTTGATTCACTCTTTCAGTATTTCCATCCATCTGGGGATGAAAAAAGGGACTCAAATTTAAAGTAGTATTCAGTCCTTTAAACAAATACTTTCAGAAATTACCCATAAACTTAGGGTCTCTATCTAAAATTATAACTTTCGGTATTCCATGTAAACAAAATATTTGTTTCATGATTATATCAGCAATATTAGCATCCTTGTAAGTGGTTTTATAGGTACAAAATGAGTTGCTTTACTAAGTTTATCAACGACTACCATTATCGAGTCATTCATATTTTGATTTCTAGGTGGACCTGTAATAAAATCAAGATTGATTATTTTCCACTTCCAACTAGGGATAGGTAATGGCTGAAGTAATCTAGTTGGATGATGGTGTCCAGTCTTGACTTGTTGACATTCAAAACACTTTGCAATGTATTCTTCCGGTTAGTTCTTTATGTTTGGCCAAAAATAATCCTTCTGCAACATGTTTATAGTCTTCTGATAACCAGGATGTCTGGAGTAAGGAGTCTTATGAATTTCATTTAAAATATAGAACTTAATCTTGGGTACATTAGGTATATACAACCTGTCTTTATATAGTAATAATCCTTTTTCATTTAGACTATACCCTATACTTAAACTTTTAGTTAATTTTTCTATTACTTTTGCTTGTAATTTCTTATAGTTTTCATCCAATATCACTCCTTCCTCTAGCTGTTATTCTAAATCTATTTTATAAGTGCTGATTGCTGCTACAAAATTTAGTTTTGCATTTATGCTTAGAGCATCAGCAACATTATTTTCTTTTCCCTTTATATGTTGGATTTCAAAATCATACTCGCTAAGGAAATCTAGCCACCTAGCTTTGCTTGCTTTTAAGTTAGGTTGATTGAACAAATATTTTAATCCTTTATTATATGTCATTAATATAAAATTTCTTCAGATTAAGTGATGGTGCCACATCTTCAAGGAATGTATTACGATAGCGAACTCTAAGTCATAGGTTGCATAGTTCTTATCATGAATCTTAAGCTACCTAGACTCATATGCAATGATGTGTCCTTCTTGAGTTAAAACTCCACCTAGACCTTCATTGCATGTGTCAGTAAATACTATAAAATATTTATTAGGATTAGGAATTCTTAATATTGGTGTAGTATTTATTAATATTTTTAACTTTTTAAAACTATCTTCACACTTTTCAATCCACTAGAATTTCTTCCCTTTCTTTTGTAAAGAAGTTATGGGATTTGCAATTCTTGAAAACCCTTCAATTGAATCTTTGATAATAGCCAGTAGTTCCCATGAATGACCGTATGTCAGTTACATCCTTTGGGATTGGCCATTATTCTATTTCTTTATCTTTTCTGGATCAACTGAGATCCCTTCTTTAGTTACTACATGGCCCAAGTACTGTATTTTATCCTTAAAGAAATCACACTTACTAAATTTTGCATAAAGTTGATGTTCTCGTAATTCTTGTAAAATATTTTTTAAGTGCTCCTCATGTTCTTCTTTAGACTTAGAATAAATTGAAATGTCATCAATGAATACCACCAATAATTTATCAAGGTACTTATGTAATACATTATTCATTAGACACATGAATACAACCGGGAAATTAGTAATCCCAAATGGCATAACAACAAACTCATAGTGACCATATCTGGTCTTAAAACCTATTTTAAAGATGTCTTCATCTTTTATTCAGACCTGGTGATAACCAGATCATAAATAAATCTTCAAAAATATAGTCGCTCGACATAGCTGATTAAATAGATCATCTATGCAGGGCAACAAATATTTGTTTTTAATGGTCATTTTATTAAGTTGACGGTAATTTATACATAAACATAGAGTATTGTCCTTGTTTTTAATGAAAATAACAGGTTCTCCCCAAGGAGACATACTGGGTCTGATATAATTCTTATTAATAAGTTCTTTTAACTGTGATTTTAATTAATTTAATTCCAATATATTCATCTGATAAGGGGCTTTTGAGATGGGCACTATACCAGGCACCAACTCAATAGTGAAGTCTAACTCCCTCTTTGGAGGCAGTCCCAAAATTTCTTCCGAAAATACATCCGAATACCCCCTCAGGATTGGAATATCTTCTAGTATTAGCTTATATTCGTCATTAATATGTTCTTCGTTAATTACAGTTACAGCAAAGGATTTACAACCCTTCCAAACAACTCTCTTTAATTGCAAGGTAGATATTTGTCTGATAGCTATTTTCCTAGGGATTCCTCTTATGTTTAATGTTTCTCCTTCATTATTTATGCAAGTAAAAGTTGTATTGAAACAGTTCAGAACTACTCTATGTTGTTCTAACCAGTCCATACCAATTAGCATATCATAATAACCTAAAGGAATTACATTAAGCTTCACAAAGGTTTCAAACTGATCCATGTTTACAATACAATCTTTTACAAAACTAATCACTTTTCTTTTTGCGCTAGTAGCTAGCTGAAATAACCATGACTTTGCAAACTTTTCTACTGATAAATTGCATTTTTCTACTAAATAAGGAGAAATATAACTTAGGCTAGTCCCTGGGTCAATTAATATAGATATAGGTGTTTGATTCAACTTACCTTCTACTTCCACCATGGAAGTTTGATAATATGCCTGCGTGTTTTCCAGTGCCGCGTTGATCCTAGGAATTGTCCTTGCTAAATCACCAACAATCATCTCCTCTTGCACCGTATGTATGTTGCTTACAGTCTTCTTCTGGTTAGGGAAAACTGTTGCATAATGAGGACCATTAAAATCCCAACATTTTACTGGTTCTTTACGTTCATTGTTCTTAGTGTAATTGCCGTGATTATTAGCAGGTTCTTTATTTATAGGACCATTTGGGTTTAACTGTGAACTAAATTTATTCCCCTCGAAATTCTTATTAGGAAAATTACGTCTGTTATTATTCCTAAAACTGAGGTTAGGTACAAAACCTTTCTTCTTATGTTCAAAATCATTAGATCTTTTAGCCTTCCAATTTGATATGCTTTCTTTTTTGCGGTTCTGCTCATAGCAAAAATTTTCCTTTCTCATAGCCTCCTCTAAGGTTTTTGGATTATCGTATTCAATTCTATCTTTTATGTGAAAATTTAAACAACTTAGAAACCCTTGTACCTTAGGATTCTCATCCACAATGTAAGGCACGTATCGTAGCAGACTTAGAAATTTACTGTTTAATTATTTCATGTTCATTGTTCCCAGCTTTAGTTCATAAAATTCCTTAGCTCTCTATTCATAGTACTGTTATGACAAGAACTTATTTTTAAAGTATTTATTAAAGGTACTATAGTTAATGTTCTTTTCCCTAATACCTTTTACTCATTTTAGGTCCTGCCACCAAATAATTCCCTTCCCAGTTAGGTTGTAAATGGCCATTCTTGCTTTTAGCTTATTAGCGTAATTATAAATTTGAAAATACTTCTTCATTGTAGACAGCCATGATTCAGCCTCTTCTCCTTTCTAGGTTTCCCATTGAAAGTTGGTGGTTTTATTTTCTTAAATTCTCCTAAAATTTCTTCATAAGGCTTAAATTTTCTTTTTCTTGAATGATAATTATCTTCGCTACTATCACTAGTGTACTAATAATTATTCCTATGTGGATCGCCATAAATTTCATAGGATGAACTACTTTCTATTTTAGATGGCTTATACTTTTTAATTTTGTTTTGAAGGGACATATCTTCAGATCCTGTCTGTTTATCTTTTTCTTCATTCTGTAATTTTTCCATCAGTATCTGGTTAAGCTCCTCTTGAGCTCTCATAATTATTTCATTTTCCTTTTTTATTGTTTCCATATCAATTCTCAATTCTTTACCAGTTTGTAATAAATATAAAGAGTTATTATTTATTATTTCCTGAACAGGTTCTCTTCTAGAATTACTTTGTTCATTAAATGGGGACTCTTCATCTGCATATTCCTAGAGTCTTTCCATACCTGCAGTTTAGCTCAGAATTTTTTTCTGGAAATAACATTTCAAAAAGAAAAATAATAATCAGTATGCATGCATTAAATCTACTATTTATCTATGAAGGTTGAGCTGCATTAAGGTCTAGTGTCTAAATGTGTGCTCTGATACCACATGTAATACTCCAAAAATTTGTAAAAATTTAAAAATTTTCATATAATATTAATTGTTTGCAATCGTCACTACTGAGGAATATTTAATTGTTAATGGTTAACCTAAACAGGCTTAAACTAGAAATAATTCTTTTGTTAAACTCTAGTTCCACATACTTAATTGTTTGTTTTTGTAAATCATTATTAAAGATTTGATTTATCCTGTTATTATTTGAAACAATAGGAAATGAAACATCTGTTTAATTACTAGTGCTAAGTTTGTTTTACTGTTTTGTGAAAATAATGAAGAACTTTAGTTGAGATCGATGCTTACTTAAATTTTTAGCTAATGTAGTGAAGTGATGCTTCTTTTACAGGTCATTTACAGGAAAATGTTTTGTCACCAATTTCTAGATCGAGATTATTATCTCAACTAGCATAAAAAATAATGCTAGTAAATTTATTTATTTTATAACTTTGAGCAATTAAATGAGGTATCATTGATCTGTATGTATTTATGTTTTAATTAGCCTTCTGGTAACATAAGTGTCTAGTAAACTGAACATAGTTCAGTTGTTCTTTTATTTGATTACACTATAACTCATTCATCGAATTTTATCAGTCTAATATCAGTTTAGCTGCTCTATGTAATTCTAGTGAAGGTAATTGTATAGCAGCTCCCTTTTATATTTGATTACTTGATGCTGAGCTAATTGAATAGTATTTGTTTTCAAAAATAAATGAGTTACATACACTTAGGAAAACCTATAATCTAGGTATAGTCATCAGTACATTGTCTCACATTCACACATGGAAATAAAAACCTAGTGCATAAAATAGTTTACTAATTGTTCTAGTACTTACAAACTATAGATGCAATAATACAAATTTAATACCTTTAAACTATAGTATTACTCTTTTTTGTAAGAAAGAATAATATCATCTTCTACAACATCGATTCTACCTAACCCTTGTAATATTATTTACCTCACAAGGGGAAAATGAAAAACAAACATTAGTATCTTAAAACGATACTATTTAATACCTAGACTAGGAATCTAGTTAGGCATCTTTCTATATTTACAAGCATACATACATAAATGTTTTTAATCGTTGTATCTTCCTAAATATTTTACAAGGTATTTTCATAATTCTATGCTTTCTCACTATGGTTGTTTATTATGCTAATGGAAGTTGAATAGTTCTTATGCATAAGATTTTACCCATTTCTATGATCATAGAACATATTATAAAACCTAGTGTAAATAATACCTCTAAGGGTTATAGTAAGCATAATTTAATGAGAAATATTGAATGTTATGAATAAGATTTTAACATTATTTATTTATCAAATACAAGCTCAGGATGCTCCATAGGGGTTTGAACTATAATGTAAAATCCTCACTTCGCAAATAAATTTTGGAGCCACATGGTCGATGCTGGATGGTTAGGTTTTGTTGACTTGTGGTTCCATATAAAACTATCCTAAACCCTGAAAATCACATTTTCCCTAATATTGTTGTCTCTTCTATGGTTTGGTTAAGCTGCAAGATCATGGACGCAATACTTGTTGTCAAACCTTAAACTATTTGAGTATAGGCCTTCTTTATGCCATTTCGAGTTCATTTGCAAATAGGGATTATGTGGACATTGTTTTTCTCTGTGTATGAGCCCTCTGTCACCATTACCATAGCTCTGTAAATTCTACTCCTGCTGTTTCCTTGACTCTGCAAGTGCTACCATCCATACACTAGTGCGGTGAGAGTGGAATTGATAGTGTGATCATGGTTCTTGACTATTTAATTGAGTGTTCTTAAAGAGTATCAGGTTTTCTGTCTTTATCGCTCATTTTTTGGTGTGGGATTTGACTCTGCTTCATCGTGGTTTCTTTATTTCGGCTTGCACATTGTGCATTGTGGTTTTTCTTGACAGAGATTCTTTAAAATTCGGTGTTCCATTATACATGACTAGGGTTTGTTCACAACACCACTACAGCTGTGCATTCTCTGTTCGGTAAGAAAAATTTGTTTGTAACTCTTCTGCACCAATATTTGATTTTTTCTATTTTTATTAATTGTAAGAAATTAACCTTTGGGATTTTTCTAATGGTGAAGGCTCTCGAATCATTGGCTCTATATTGAAGGACACCACCAACAGTGCTCCATGATGGCGTTAGTCTTGGTAAGCCTCAGTCTCTCCTGACGTTTCCCCTGCACTGGTTAAATGGTGTTTTTCATTGATTCTATCCACTTGGATCTTGGGTTACTGCTCAGTCTTGGGTACATTATGTTGTGATTGTTTTGGAAGACCATGTGGCCGATATTGTGATGTATGAATATGAAATATTTTTAAATCCATAACGGTTGTTTCATGTTGGAAAACTTGGGGCTCTCATGGCTGTAGTTTTGATTACAGTAGAGTTATTTTGTACAGGATTTTAAACCATGACTTTATTGTAAACAACCCATTAGGCTGTAACTGATATGGTTTATGTGGTGCTAGAGTTTAGATGCTATTTAAGATTTAAATAAGCTCGAAGATTACGGTTTTGTAACTTATATTTTTGATAATATATATATATATACTTTTTTTTAAGAATATGATGGCAGGCTATAATGTTTATCTCTTTTGGTTTATTTTGCAATTCTTTTAAATTTAATCTAAACAAAGATTATTGTTACTATAAATTTATGTTTATTTTGATTATGTTTAAAAGTGTAACCAAATGTTCAGACAGTTGGTTTTTAGAACATAAATTAATTCTTACTGTGAGTAAGAAATTATTCAGCAAAGAGAAACTTAAAAAGGGTGAATAAAACCTTCAGAGTCTTTTTACTGTTTTTTTGGGTTGAAATGTGTGGAAAGGTTTCTATTTACTTTCCTAGTTTATTTTTACCAAACAGTTTTAATACTGTTTCCTGTGGAAATATAATTAAGTTTTGTATATTCATGTATTAGGTAATTGTGATTATACCAATGAGAAATGTATGCTTATTTGATTTTGGTTGAAAACTGTATCATCCTTCTGTTAATAAAAGAGGAGATAATGATAGTCATGATTGACAATTTTCTTCAAAATAGGTTTTATTTATAAAACCTTGATTACTTTTAAATTATTATTGAGTTTATTATTGGATTACAATGTTATTCAAGTGATATTTTTACTTATATTAAAGATGAAATTATCTCAGTAATTTCTAGCCTTATTTTACTGTTTCTTTAGTTAACCCTGCTTATTTAATTTCTGTTTTTTTATAATGTATTTAATTACTATATTAATAAGCTTACAATAATATATTCTATCTACTATGTAAATAAATACACAGACTAAATATATATGTATTTTTATCTTTCCTCGGGACAGATGTGTTTATGTTATTACAAAGTACTCTGTCTATAAAAAACATCTAAAATAGAAAGGAAAAACATACTATATGAATAAGTCTTATGAAACTTGTAGAAGGAAATAAAACACATTCATGCATACTTCATTCTATTCTTTATTTGAATTTAGTCTAACCTATTGTACTAGAGTACCACCTTTTAAAAGGTGTGGAAAAATATAGTTAGGTATTTTTTTAATCTATCAATAAAACTTGAAATTATTCTAATCATTTACCCTAATATATATAATATATCATTTAACTATCTTTTCACAGTAAAAGTATTTCATTAACTAACCCTAATAACAACAGAACAAAACATAACATATTATTGCTTAAACTCAATCCTTCTAAATGTAAATAAACAATTAGAAAGCTAGATAAATCATGTAGAATCTGGAAATGTAGAAGAGGTGACGACAACTTAAGGATCTTGTTCCTCCCAACCAACTTCTGGAGATAGATGAATTGAAAATCTTAGGAACCTTGAGCTTGTCTCCTGGTCCACCTGGTAGAAGTACTAGGTGAGAGATGTAGTTTAGTAATCCTCTGAAACTCTACTGAGTATTCAATGGTAAATCTATTCTGCATATAGCAGTATGAACTTAGCATAGAATAGTTGCACTAGTTCAGAACTTCAGCACTTTTCACTCAATACCAACTTCTTCTAGTCCCCTTCATCAAATTTTCTTGTGCACTTCATTCACTCAAAATGTTCACAAGTCAAGAATGAGCAGCCTCAGTTGTCTTCAATGGCAATTTTTATTAGCATTCCTAGGTCTTTTGGGTCAGTTTTTACTTAATGAGCCACCTACTCTTGTTCCACTTTCTTGGGGAACATGACCACAAAAATAGGGAAGTTTCCTCCTGCAACAGCTAGAATTAGTTTGAGGATGCTTCCAAGCGTCAATCCGCTCTCAACCCAGCCTACTCCACCAAGTGACCAGTAAAACACGCATTTAACAACATCCTTAAGCTGTTGTCCCATATTTCATTTATTAATTAATAAAATATTCAGCAATTACATTCAATAATCCTTGACCCCACTTGGTCATTAATTACAAACTTTATAATAAAATATAACATAATGTTTCTTAAACCATACAATGTTTTTCAATTTGGGGCATGTGACAGATTGTCGAGGATGTTAGTGGTGGACTTGATCCCATAATTATGAAAGGAAGGATTGTCTTATGTATTTATGTGTTAGATTTGATCAGTATTGGTAGCTCCGTAAAGACTTGATCTCATAATTTCGATAGGAAGGATCATTTGAGTACCACAGATGTGTTGTCCATGGTACTATAATTTCGAAAGGAAGGATCATGCTGGTTATAGTTACACCTACCAAATATGGTGTTAATTGATCCTTGAGATTTTGATGATGATGTTGCTATTCCTATTGTTGTTATTCCATCTTTATGTTGATGATCTAACCTCAGATTGTTGTTTCTAGTGATGTATATTTTTTTATGCAGATGATTATGATGATCCATCTCCATGCTGCAGATGCTGATAATCCAGTTCCATGCTGCATATGATGATGTTCTAGTAGATGATGATGATGCTACAGCTCCATGCATAGATGATTCTCCAGTTCCATGCTGCAGATGATAATTCTCCAACTCCATGCTTCTAATAATGTTCTAGTTCCATGTTGCAGATGATGATTCCCAGGTTCCATGCCGCAGGTGATGATACTCCAACTCTGTGTTGATGTTGTTGATGTTGTTCAAAATTTTTGATGAATTTTATATGTACCATACAACGTTCCAAACTATGATGTTGATGATGCCTCCTCTCTCATTTCGATGATTTTGTGTATGTCCACACCAGTTGTTGTTGTTGTTAGTAGAATACCCTTCTTGTTAATGGGGAGTGTTAAAATAATGTAACGTTGAATAATATTCTACTTGTACTTTACATTATTGCTATTACTCCTTTAAGGGATGTCACTGATGTGAAATTTCATGCAAAATTCATGAGGTAAACCCTCCATTGTAAGTTGGGTCAATAATACACAGAAAATTATAATATAATTATTATTATGAGTTCTCATAGGTAGGTCAACCATGTCAATTAGACAGGTCAACCCAGTTAGGGTAAATGTCAGTTGGGAATATTAGTATAAATAGGGAGGCACCCTCCCTCATTTATACACCTTTACTCACACTTATATTGTGCAAGAGAGAGAAAGAAGGAAGGACCTAGAAGGATGAGGACTAATGTCTTTGGTGTTTGGCTCCTACGCTTGGGGTTTGGCCTTTCTCTCTATGAGACCTTGTTCTTTGGTCATTGCATTCTAGTAATATATATTGAGGAATTTTTTTCTTGGTTTTTCCCTTTAGGGTTTCCTAGGGTAAATTGTGTTTTTTTCAGTGATCATCTTTATGTTATTATTGTGAAAATGTATTAAATGCTTATCAATTTAAGACTTAAGCTATGGAATCATAGAAAACTTAACACTATCTTCTTAAATCCCTATATACATACATACATACATACATACATACATACATATATATATATATATATATATATATATATATTGTAATCCTTCGAAATCTCACTATATCTAATGCATATGCCCTTATTTCCAGAAGCATCTAACTTAGTTCTCTTTTCTTTAGGAACATGTATGTAAACTGGGAAGCTGAATATTTTGATATGGTTGACTTCTGGTTTCTCTCCTAAGAATACTTCTTCTGTAGAATTGTTCTCTAATACATGGTGTGATGCTCTGTTCTAGACATAAACTATTGTTCTTGCTGCTTTAGCCCATAAATGTAACATCCCCGACCCTCCGAACGGCAAAGAGGACGATAGAAAACCAATATCTATCCAGGAAACTAACCCCCTGAAGATGTACATACATAAATACTAAAATGCTTCGAATTAAAACATGCATACATTGTTACCATACAGCGAAAGCAACACCATACATTCAAGCATTTAGTATATTCATCATTTTTATTAAACAACAAAATACAATGTGCAGAGATGAGATAGTCAAGAATACTTATCTTATGAAGAATTCATCCCATAACTAGCTATGTTGCTGCAACGTTCCACCCAACCATAGGCCAGTGTGCTCCTTATTCTCTCAAAAACACTGCCACCCCCGAGATAGGCATGATTCCCCAACAAATAAGGAACAAGTAGGCTCAAACATAGCCAAAATACACAAATCAACCAAGCCAACAAAGTTGGGTTTATTAGGCCATCAGGGAGCTGGGAAAATATGAATGCTAAGCTGGTGAGATCATTGAAGAGCTAAGGACACCTACACCAGAACTAGCCTAACTTCTAGGACACACACACACACCCAAAACAAGGAATCAGCCCCTTCTCTGCTACGCAGTCCCTCAGGCCATGACTTCCCTTCCAGTGCTATTCAGGGGTTGTGGAGAAGAAAGCTATCCCTCTAGCTCTATCTATGAGGCTCCCAAACACACCAGGTTTATCAAGCATACCAAGCCTTCATTCCCACTCCCATGCAGTCCAAAGACCAACCACTACATACACACAACGACATGAGCAATTCATAGCTCTGGGGAAGAAAATCAAACACCACAACACAACCAAGGTGACAATTTGGGTAACACACAGCTTTGACTAGGAAATTTGATTCCTGGTTCGTTCTTGGCCCTATTATGGCCAAAAAAACTCAATAATAACCAACAAAAAACCAAAAATTGTGGGGAAACAATAGCCCCGATCTCACCCCTAAAGAAATTGGAAATACACAGCCCGAAATTGGAATAGGATATCCAACTCTCAGCCTAGGTAGGGGGACATATACACAGAACCAAAAAATCAGTATGGAAAACACACACCCATATCCCAGAACGTGAATGGCTCATTCATAGGAAAAATTGTGAATGCCAGAAAATGGCTCCCCCATCTCTCTGCGTGAGGAAACAATCCCAACATGTGCATGAGGAGAAGAGAATGGTTTCTATGTGAGGATGGGAAAGAATGGAAGAATGGATTCATGGTGGTTTCCCTACCCTTGTGAGGGTGAATGAGTATGTTGGTGGAGTGTGCATGTGGGAAAGGACTGACAGTCCTGCCACACACCACTGCCAAGCAATAACTGCCCCAACTAACATCAGAGGTTTTAATGTGGTAGTTGTCTGATTGAGACAAGGGAAAGTCAGTAAGTCAAAAGGGTGGGTGAGGAAACAATCCCAACATGTGCATGAGGAGAAGAGAATGATTTCTATGTGAGGATGGGAAAGAATGGAAGAATGAATTCATGGTGGTTTCCCTACCCTTGTGAGGGTGAATGAGTATGTTGGTGGAGTGTGCATGTGGGAAAGGACTGATAGTCCCGCCACACACCACTACCAAGCAATAACTGCCCCAACTAACATCAGAGGTTTTAATGTGGTAGTTGTCTGATTGAGACAAGGGAAAGTGAGTAAGTCAAAAGGGTGGGCTCCCCCAGCTCTCTACGTGAGGAAACAATCCCAACATGTGCATGAGGAGAAGAGAATGATTTCTATGTGAGGATGGGAAAGAATGGAAGAATGGATTCATGGTGGTTTCCCTACCCTTGTGAGGGTGAATGAGTATGTTGGTGGAGTGTGCATGTGGGCAAGGACTGATAGTCCCGCCACACACCACTGCCAAGCAATAACTGCCCCAACTAACATCAGAGTTTTTAATGTGGTAGTTGTCTGATTGAGACAAGGGAAAGTGAGTAAGTCAAAAGGGTGGGTGACAACTAAATGGGTTTAACGGCTGACACTTGGCTTTTCCCCATTGGCCCAAAGTTTAATAATTTCCCCCTCCTCATCCTTAGGAAAATCATGCCCTTTTCATTATGGTTGCATTGACATAGCTGGTTGGGGTTTATTTTAATTAAAGTGCATATTTACATGATGCCAAAACTATAAAGTGCCAGATATCATGATATACCAGCGGCAACGATTTTGATCACTGAAACATAAAACAACCAAATTGATGGTGTGCATTTTTCATTTTTCTCCACACCACGATTAAATTCAATATATACATCATATACATTTAATTCAAATGGGGTCAAAACCTGGGGTGTTACAATAAGTGCATCATAAGATGTTGATCATGGATCATGGATTTTAATACTTCCATTATTGTCTTGTTCTTCATTTCTACAACACCATTTTGTTGTGGATTGTAGGGAGTGCTCAATTCACTCTTAATCCATGATTCTTTACATAAATTTTTGAAACATTATCAAGTACATTCACCACCATTATATGATCTAAAAGTATTTATTTTATTTTTAGTATGATTCTCTGCACGGTCTTTAAATTATTTGAACTTACTACACTTCATTTTTATCTTCAAAAAGTAAATCGAAGTTTTATGGGAATAATCATACATAAGACAAACATAATATGCATACTCACTTAAATATTTGGATGACATGGGTCTACATACATATGAGTGTATGATATAAAATATCTCTTTCACTTTGCTATCACTGCTTGGAAATGGTTTCTTCACATTCTTCCCTTGTGCAAATCCTTTGCACATACCTTCATGCTTTGTCTAGGTCTCTTGTAGACTTGTCACCACTTGAGTTACGATAGGTATTTACTTGTAGTGTATATGTGTAAGAATTTTATTCCATAGATAAATTGGTTCCATTGTTTTATGAACCAATTCTTTTTTTGGTTGGCCTTTCAATTTTTACAGGCCTCCCTCTTGCTCTCCAATTACTACTACATCATTGAAACTCTTACCTCTTGGCCACATGGGTAATTGGACATCAACGGATGTAACTATGAATCCTTTTAAATGTAGGATTGATATGGAAAGGATATTCTTATTCAATCATGGTACATACAAAACATATTTCATCTTGACAGATTTTCCTGAGACTATCTTCTAGGATGCTTCACCTACCCCTTTTATGGGATATTGAAATTCATCTCCAAGTTTCACCTTGTGGGGAGAGTATTATTGGTAGGAAATCATACCACCTAGTACCATGGTAACATATTACCTAGGGCATACCTTAATTTGTTTTTCACTTATGTTGCATAGTCCAAACCTTGGTTATGTTGGTATCCTAGGTATTTGGGGGGGGTTTGGACCATTAATTGCACCTAACACCCACATTTTGATCATTCAGGAGAATGAGCAATCTCATTAATGGCACTTGTGTCTCTTTAGTCTCTCCTACTCCTTAAAACAAGGAACTAGTTTGACTAGAGGTTCCCATGCATTGTATTTGAGTGTTTTTGGCTCTTTTAGACCATTAAATGCTTCATAGAGCCACTTACACTCACCCATGCACTCTAGAATGCCTAGAATTCCATTATTTATGACCTGGCATGCTTCACATGTGTTTACATGGAAATTTGTGACCATTTAAGGTGGGTTGGGAGCTTATTGGTCCACCTAGTGGGGTTTGAGGTTCAATCTAATCCTTCTATATGTATACCACAAATTTGCATCCAAATGATAACTATTTTATCCTATTGTATTATATTCATGATCCATACTTATTTACATTTTAGACAGTAATATAAAACCTAGTTATTGGCACCATCTCTATGTGTTAATATTTCTCTTTTGCACTAATATATTCCTTTTTTGTGAAATTCTTTAGATGTGAGGATTCTCTTAGCTCCTAGATATTTATGTGAATTATATTTTCACATGGAATCAAATCACTTTGGAGATGAAATTTGAATTCATATATTTTAGAGGGTTCAAATTGCTATCTAGGTTTTCCTCCAGAAAATTTGAGAGTTTGCTTTGCAAGTTGTTCCAGTGTTCTTTGTCAGTCAATACGTAAGAAAAAATGGACAATACTCATATATTTACTACCCCATTAAATTATTTTGAATGGAAGGCCAAAATGATGATCTAGTTGAGGCTGAAAGGACTCTACAGAGTAACCATGGGAACTCAGAATGAGCCCAACTTTGTTGTAGAATAGTCTAAGTATTTCAATAGGTTGGATGAAGAATTAGAGATGATTTGATTTATCATTTTGAGGGATATTTTATTACATGTAGATATTCTTACAATAGATAATGAGGTGCATCTCAATATTGAGTCATTGTTTAGGAATACAGATGAGATGAGAGGGCAACAACTCGAAAATGAGTTGATCACATTGAGCCCAACTCAATTTGAGACGATCCTAGATTTCTTCACCAAGTTCAAATCCTTGGTACTTCAGCTGAAACAATGTAGCATCAAAAAGAAGGAAGATAAATTTATCTTTTCCATTATTTTGAAGCTAGGGCCTAAATATTCAGTTTTTGTCTCGGCATTCCACTCAATCGGGTTGACAGTTTGAAATGGGAGAATGCTTACCTTGAAAAACTTCATGGAGTCTTTGACTCGGGAAAAATACAAATTGCTTCAAATGGGTACCATTCAATCCACCAAGGATCAAGTCCTTATTGTAGGTGTTTCAAATAAAGGAAAGGGAAAGAATAAGCCCAAGGATTCAAAGCAGTAAGAGAAGAAGAAGCAATGGTGTTCGAATTCTAGCAAGGACAAAGGAAAGAAGCAAGAGAAGATAAGATGAAATTATTGCTACAATGTTTGGAATCCAAATACTACATGTGTGAATAAAACCATTGACATGATATCACAACTACTTGAGAAGAGCAACATTCCTCTTCCAAATGGAGCAAGGAAGAAAGAGGGAGGTTCAAATTATGAGATTGAAGGATAGATGCCATGTAGTGATTGCTGGATAATCTGTCTCTTTCTCCTTCATCATAGATTTAGGTGCTTTAAGGCACATGGATTTAGTACAAGACTCCTTCTTGTCCATACATACATACTGTGGTCCATCCATCATCATGGGTGATGAATCTGAGATCCCATCCACAGGGAGTGGTAGGATCAACCTTGCAAATGGATAGTTAAATAATGTATTGTATGTTCCTGATCTTGTAGTTAACCTATTCTATTGCTATCAAGTGACACCTACAGGTTCAACCAAGAGAGTGATATTCACTCAATATTATGTGGATATTTCAGAAATTTCTACAATCCAACTTGTTGTAGTGGGTATTGCATATCATGATTCAAGGATGTGCAGGTTTTAACACTTTCTTCCTTACTCCTCAGGGAATGTGCTCTTGTCACATGATAATGAGACCATTAATATATGACATGAGATGTTTGGAAACCTGAACTACAAATATATTCAAGCATTGATTAAAGAAAAATTGGTCGAAGGGATTCCAAGCATCAATTTTTCCAAATCCACATGTAAGGGATGCATTGTTGGGAAGCATGCAAAGTGAAAGTATGATAAGGGAAAGGAAAGAAGGGATGTCAAAGTGATTTATTTGATCCATTCAGATATTATAGGACCTCTCACCACACCCTCCTATGTAAAATTAAGGTATTTCTTAACATTAATAGATGATTTTTGAAGATATTGTTGGGTGTATTTTCTCAAGTAAAAATATGAAGTGTTTGAGATGTTCAACATTTTTGAGGATTTGGTTGAGAACTTGAGTGGGAGTAAGATCAAGTTCTCAAGTAATGATAATGACAAGGAATATTTAAATGATATCCTACAACATATATGTGAGTATAATGACATTCAAATGCAACGTTCTGTGTCTTACATACCATAGAAAAATGGTGCGGCAAAACACAAGAATAGAGCATTGAACGTAATGGCCACATGCATGTTGGAGGATAAGTATTTGTATCCTAATATATGGGATGAAGCCATGATTTTTTCTGCATATGATCAGAATATAGTTCCACATAAATAATTCGAAGAGAAAACTCCATTTGAGTCATGTCATGGTCACAAGCCCAATGTTTCTCATTTCAGGGTTTTTGGCTCAAAGGCTTGGGCTAGAATTCCTCCTGAGAAGAGAAAGGAATTGCAACTTCAAATAAATGATTCCATAATGGTGGGATATTATGAATATTAAAATTTCTACAATCTATTTTATCCCTCATCTCAGAAAAATTTCATTGAGGGAAGTATATAGTTTGAAGAAGATCCCATGCAAGAGATCGAACTAGTGAAGGGGGATTGCTCACACCCTCCACTTAATGATGATGTAAGTGATGATTATATTTATGAATTTTATGATTCTTATCTGGAATATGAATATGATGAAATTCATGTAGATAATGACTCACCCAGAATTCTAGAACAGGGTGAGAAAACCATACAAGCAGCTGGTGATCTTGTTGGATATCCACTAGATTCTAGGAAGACTAGATCTCAGTTTCACAATGGTTTCTCCACTTGTGATTTGAATATTACAAAGAGGTTATTTATTATGGCTGTATATGATACTTATTCATATGAATAATCATCAAATGATAAAATATGGAAACCAACCATGCAATAAGAGTTCAAGTCTTTGCAAGAAAATGAAACTTGGGTGTTAGTTCCTCTACCTTCCAAGAGGAAACTAGTGCAATGTAAGAGTGTTTATAGGACAAAGATTGATTTTTATGGTTCATATATTAAGTATAAGGATAGTTTTTTTTCAAAATTATTCTCTGAAATCTATGGAGTGGACTATACAGAGAAATTTTCACCAGTTGCAAACATGGACTCTATCAGGCTAGTTTTGTCCATTGTTGCATCTAAGCGATGGGAGGAGCACAATATGGATGTGAAGAGTTATATTTTTTGATTTATTTGTAGAATAAAAATATATTATGATATATATTATCATTATATGTTGTTGTAACCTCATTGGAAATGTGTTTTCCTCCTTGTGTGATGCCTTTATTGTGTCTAGACCTTGAGGTACAACATCTGTTCTAAGTCAAGGAAATAGTCCCCAGTGTGACATCATGTAATGTGTATTTCGAATCTCTATAGGATCATGTCACTCATGCCCAGAGAAATTAGGGAGTCAATTTTCATAGGATTCCTACCGTAGTATTTAGAAAGTGACCTCGCTGAGAAACTTGTCTCAAGGAAACACATCTTTCTATCCAAAAAGAATTCCCAATCTCCAAGTTTGGAAAATTAGGGTTTCTCTAACAAAACCTAGGTTAGTTAGTTCCAAAACTAGGCTGAACACCTCAAATTGGTAATATTTAAATATTTTATATTTCCATTTGAGGTTCTCATTTGAATAGATGACTTACCATACTCAGCTTGAGGTCAAGCTTGGAGGGGTTGATAACTTCCGAGCATAGAAGTACATAATCTCACTGATCCTTGAAGAAAATGACTTGGATCAGTACATCACTAAAGAAGTTCCATAACCAGAGGGATATGAGGCTAAGGATTCTCATAAGAGAAGCATGGCTAAGGCTAAGAGAATCATTTTAAATGCTATGAAATATCACCTCATTCCCCATTTGTATTAATTCAACACACCGAAGGAAGTAATGATTCTTTGACAAATATGTTCGAAGGAAAGAACATCAACTGAAAGATTACTTTGAGGAACTAGTTGATGAATGTGAAGATACATAACCCTGAGACTATACAGTCTTAATTCACAAGGGTTGCTCAAATCAAAGAACAACTTGAAGTGGTTGAAGAGAATGTCGAAGAAGGAGAAATTTTAATGATTACTAATGGTATCCATAGATCATGGGACTCATTCATTGAAGGAATTTGTGCAAGAAGGAGGATGATCTCTTTCAACAGACTCTAAGAAGAATGTGGACAAGAAGAATCTTGACTCATAATAAGAGAAGAGAATATGGGAGAAAATGAAGATCAAGCTCTCACAGTTCACTTGAGGAAGAAATTCAAGAATAAGGAGAATAAGGAGAAATTTAATCATAGTAAGAAGAAGGAATTTCATCACAACAGGAAGAAGGAAAAGAAATAAAATAATAGCAAGATATATCCTTCAAATTTTTGATTCTATATGTGTGATGAAAATGGACACTTTTCAAGAGATTTTCCCATGAGGAAAAAGAGACACAATGATCATGTTTCCAAAGATGATGAACCAACAAAAAAAAATTAGAAGAGAGAAGGATGATTCAGATGAATAGAATGTGCTAATATTAGCACTTACTGACACTATCTCACACGGAAGCAATGATTTCCTTTTGGATATTGGACCTTCTAAACAGATGATGAGATACAAGGAATCATTAGTTAATATGTTTGAACATGAGTGACCTCACAAGGTGAAACTTGGGGATGGTTACCAATACCCCATAAAAGGGAGTGGAGAGGATTCATACAAGATTGACTCTGGGAAATCCTTAAATATGAAGGATGTGCTATATGTTGAAAGATTTATGAAGAATATTCTCTCCATATCTGCACTAGATGCAAAAGGTATGAGAGTTTCTTTTTTCAATGGCCAAGTTCTGACATGGCCCAAAGGGAAGACAATAGAGGATGTAATAGTGATTGGAGAAGAAGAGGGAGGCTTGTACAAGCTAAAGGGATAGCTTGAACAAGTATTCTTTCATGATTCCATTGAACCAAGTGAACTATGGCAAAGAATGCTTGAATATGTGTGCTACAGAGCACTACTAATGGAAAACGAAGAAGTATATGGACTACCAAATATCTAGGAAAAGAATGAAGGAATTTTCAAAGGATGTGCATAGGGAAAGAATGTGAAGAAGACATTTCCTAGTAGTGAGAGAAAGGCAAAAGAAAGGATGGATATAGTACACTCAAATTTATGTGGACCCATGTCTTCTATATCATTAAGAGGGTATGTGTACTATGTTTCCTTTATAGATGATTTCTCACATAAGACTTGGATATATTTATTGAAAGGGAAAAATAAAGTTTTCAATAAGTTCAAGGAATATAAAGCCTTGGCTGAGAGCCAAAACACTAAGAAGATCAAGACTCTATGGTCAGATAATGGAGGAGAATTCACCTCGGAAGAATTTAAGGAACTCTGTAGAAAATATGGGATTAAGAGGGAGTTGATAACTCCATACAGTCCTCAATAGAATGGGGTTGCAGAATGAAAGAAATGAACCTTCATGGAAACAATAAAAAAATGCTACATGAACAGGATATTTCTATACACCGTTGGTAAGAGGAAACAAGGAAAACTATGTATGTATAAAAACATACTCATCATCGATTACTTGAAAACAATATGCCAGAAAAGGATTCTCAAGAGAGAAACTAGAAGTGATCTATCTGAGAATATTTGGTTTCCCGATGTACATACATATCCCAACGGAGAAAAAGAACAAGCTCGATCCTTTTGGGAAGAAGGGTATATTCGTAGGATACAATGATACATCAAATTCCAACTACCTTATATAATTCCCAATATTCAAGAAGATACACATCATTAGAGATGTAACCTTTGATTAAAAATCTACATGCTTTATATCAAGGAGGAAACCTATTCAAGTGTTCGAGGAACATGAAGATACGAGATCCTGAGATATGAAAATTGGAGAAGAAATCCAAAAATACCTTGAATATCATGACATGGAAGAACCATAGGAATTGATAGAGACATTCCTTGAGAAGGACTCCCGAAAGAGGAAACCAATATGGTCAGAATATCTCATACGAGAAGCATAAAGGTATGGATCTCTAGAAGGAATACATAGAGATAGAAAAATGGAAAATCCCTACAATAGCTATGTGGATTTGTTGTGTGACATCATTGTTAGAGAACCTTATACCAATGAAGAGGATGTAGAAAATAAAGAATAGAAGGATGTTATGATCAAGGAATATCAGTCGATCATGAAGAATGATGTATGGGAGATAGTTTCGAGATCAGAAAAGAAGTATGTTGTGACTTGAAAGTGGATCTACAAGATCAAGAATTCTACATATGGAAACATCGCTAAATACAAGGAAAGTTTTGTAGAACAGAGATCCTCATAGAAAGAAGGCATAAAATACGAAAGGAAATTTTCACCCATGGTGACGTATACTTCCATTAGGAACATACTTGCATTGGCAGCAGTTATGAAATGGTAGATACACCAAATGGATGTCAAAAAAAACTTTCTTGAATGGTGTAGTTGAGGAGGAAGTGTATGTGGAACAACCATTTGGATTAGATACACATTACAGGAAGACCCATATGTGCAAATTGAAGAAGGCCTTGTATGGATTGAAACAAGAACCCATGGAATGGTAAAATAGGATGGATAGATTCTTGATGAGCTTAGGATTTACTAAGAGTAATGGATTCCAACCTATACTTCAAGGTTGAAGATGAAATACCAGTGATGCTCCTACTATATGTCGATGACCTTTTTCTGACAAGCGAAGAGGAACTCATTAAAGATGCAAGGAGGATACTTGATACATATTTCAAGATGAGAGACCTAGATATGATGCACTACTTATTAGGCATGGAAGTGCATATGGGATCTTCCTTGGTCAAGGAAAGTATGTAGTGGAGGTTATGAAGAGATTTAGAATGTTGGAATACAAGGAAATTTACACAGCTACGGCATCTAACATGAAGATTCTAAGTGGTTCTTCATCTGATATGGTTGATTCCATGATGTATTATCAAATGATTGGATCATTTATGTACCCAAAAAATATGATGTCAAGAATATTATTTGCAGTGAACACCCTGAGCCAATTCTTGATGGATACGAGGCATGTTCACTTGATAGCTGCAAAGCATGTACTAAGGTACATAAAAGGTACAATGGATTATGGGATTAAATATGATGTGAATCAGAAGATTAACCTACATGGTTATGTTGATTCATATTGGGCATGTAGCGCCACTAACAGGAAGAGAACCTCAGGTTGCTGCTTCAGTTTGGTATTTGGCATGATCTCCCAGTTCAACGGAAAGCAATCATGTGTGGAACTGAGTACAACCGAGGTATAATATGTTGTTGCTTGATCAGCTAGTTGTGAGGAAGTGTGGATTTGAAATATAGTGTCTCACTAGTTTGATCTCTAGTTGGATGTGACTTGTGTCTTCTGTGACAATTTAAGTTCCGTGAAGATGTCAAAAAACCCTGTGTTCCATGAGAATTTGAAGCACATCTAGATCAAGTTCCACTATATCAGGAATATGGTGCAGAGAGGAGTAGTGAATCTCTAGTACGTGGCAATGGATGAGAAGATAGCCAATGTGTTGACCAATCCTATAGACAGAGTGAAGTTCAAGTACTTCATAGAAACACGGTGTGATCCAGAACAAGACCTCTTGAAAGAGGGAGTGATGTGTTCTAGCATAGCTGGAGAGATAGGTTGTTTGAGCATAAAAGGATGGTGAAGAGTTCAATTTGCTCATAATTAATCAGTCCTGTAGGTTTTCCTTGGATGTAATAAGTCCTAGAAAAGATCATAGGTTATCCTTGGATGTAACTAGTCCTAATATGTTTCTATGCTAAAAATAACGGATTTGTAATATCTCACATGGGAAATGAGAAAAGTTGTTTGAGTGGGAAAAATATTGGTGAAGCAGGATGCTCAAATGTAATCAGTCTTGTAGGTTTTATTCATATCTAATTAGTTCTGGTGAAGCTCATAGGTTATCCTTGGACGCAATCAGCTGTGAGATAGGTTATTCGAGTGTAAATATGAGCCCTGATGTGGTACATAGGTTAATCGAATGTAATAAGTCTAGTGGGTTTTCCAAGTGTAAAAGGAGTCCTTGTGTGGTACGTGGGTTACTTGGAATTAATACGCCATGAAGTTTGTATGAACGAAAAATATCCTGGAAGCACATTTTTCAAATGTAATAAGTCCTTGAGGTTAACCTAAAACGTAAAATTCCTGATGTAGAAGGTTGTTTGGTTGTAATAAATCCTTACATATATATATATATATCTATATATGTCTGTGTTCCCATGTTGACATTATTAGGTCATGAAGCATGTGAGGTGCACCTAGGTGGTTTTCCTTTACTGGTAGAATGCAGGTTGACAATGGATGCTCTGTGTGCTCTGTTTTTTTTTGTACACGACAAAATAGATGATTTGGATATGACGAGATAAATGTAGAAGATGAAGGTTATTTTCATGGAAATGTAAAGAAGGTCCTTGTCAGTCCCTATGATATATCTTGCTTGAAGAGGTGATGAAGATCTGGATGAGGACTAGGCCTGCATCAAGAATGAAAAAGGGTTGGCTCTATAGAAACTTTTGATGACTGATAGTACCATTTGATGATTGATAAGAATATGATGATGGAAGAAGCTATAATGATGACTCTATGAATCTGTGATGATGAATTCATGATGAGGACTTGACCATATGTGTTGATGACTATGGAAGAGAGAGAATACATTCCCAGTTAAGAGGGAGTCTTGATTTGTTTGTAACTTCAAAAGATATTCTTATGTATATTGTCATTGTATGTTTTTGTACCCCAATTGTAGATGTGTTTTCCTCCTTGTGGGGTTCCTTTATAGTGTCTAGACCTTGAGGTACAACCTCCGTTGTAAGTCAGGGAAATATTCCCTAGTGTGACATCATCTAATGTGTAATTGGAGTCTCTCTAGGATAATTCAGCCATGTTAGTGAAACAGGTCATCCCATTTATGTAAAAGTTCAGTCACTTGATTAATATAAATAGGGATGCACCTTCCCTCATTCATACACTCCTCACACTCACTCAAGTTCACATGAGAGAGAGAGAGAGAGATAAGGGAGGAGAGATATATAGCTATTGAACACTTCTTATTGCTAAGATTTATCATCTTATGAAATAGTGCTTATGATTTTACTATTCCGAATAAGTTTGCGGGGTTTTTTTATTTATTATTTCCCCGGTGAAAATATTTGTGTCTTGTGTATCTGTTATATCTTATGCATCTAGTTCTACTTGTTATTATTTCAGACAAATATCCTAATTAATCTAATAATATCTAGAAAAACTAACACTTTTATTCATGATGACCTTCATGAGGATATTTATATGTAGCAAACTAAAGATTTCATTCATGATCCTTCACTTGTTTGAAGGTTGAAGAAGTCTATGTTTGTCCTCAAGAAATCCCCCAGATCTTGGTATGCTAAGATGGGAAGCTTTCTTCTCTCACAAGGATTTGAAAGATGAAAATTTGATCATAATATGTGTTTGCAGAATTTAGATGACTCTATTTAGATCATAGTACTATATTTTGATGATATTTATATCACTAGAAGTTTCTTTGCTGATATAGGTTCAATTATGTCTTAATTGCACAATGCATTTTCAATGACTAACCTTGGATTGTTGAAACAATTTCTTGACTTAGAGATTGAGCAATATGATGCATGTATTAAGTTAATCCAATCAAAGTATGCTCCAGAATTTTTATTAAATTTCAAAATGGTCGAATGCAAAGAATCTAAGCGTCCCTTCCTTTTAGGAGTTAAACAAGGTGATTTTGGTTCATCTCCATTGGTGGGAAACTCGTTGTATAGGAAAATAGTTGGGAGCTTGTTGTATCTCACACACTCTCAACGTGATTTGTCTTATTCAGTAGGTGATGTCACAAGGTATAAGAAGGACCATCATGAGATCCATTGGAAGGATGCTAAAAGGGTATTGCATTATGTGCAAGGAACCAAACACTTCAGGATACACTATGCTGCTAGTTCTCCACTAGAACTAGTTGGATTTATTGATTCTTATTGGGTTGGATATTGCATTGATAGGATGTTGACTTCAGGTTATGTATTCATGCTTTCACATGGTCCCATATGATGGTCAAGTAAGAAACATCATACAATATCCCTTTCATTGGCCTATCCTTTTCATCATCCTAGGTCGAGTACATTGGAGAATTGGTAGCTGCACAATGTGTGCAGTTGCAAGGAATTCTTGGAGTACCTGGTTTTGCATTTGACTCACCCACTATCATTTGGTGTGAAAATCAAAGTGCAATAAATATATATAAATATCTAGAACATAGAAAGAGGACCGAGCACATTGATATACACATGCACTACATCAGGAGCTTGGTGCATGAGCAGGTGATATCATTGTAGTATTTCCCATCTACAAATAAAACTACTGACATCTTCACCAAGGGCTTCACATATAAGACATTCACCTATCTGATATCAATCCTTGGAGTGGGTGACACATGGTGATGACAGATATTCACTTTCATATTTTTCTCCATGTCCATTTTATAGGGGAGGTTTTCTTCCCATACATGGTTTTCCTTCTTACATTGGTTATATGGACATATATAGTTTTGTAAGAGGTGACTTGAGCCTTAGTTGCTAATGCCTCAAATTTTAATGTGATTACATTAATTCAAGGTTAATGGAGAGGGGTTTTTAGAACATCCTACCACCTAGTACCATGTTCACATATTCCCTAGGACATACCTTCATTTTTTTTCACTTATGTTGCATAGTCCTAGCCTTGGTTATGTTGGTCTCCTAAGGTATTTAGGGGTTTTGGACCATTAATTACACCTGTATCCCACTATTTGATTATTTAGGAGGATTATAATCCTCATTAATGGTAGTTTGGTCTCTTGGGGAAATCCCACTCCTCAAAATAGGGAACTGGTTTGACTAGGGGCACCCATTCATTGTATTTGAGTGTTTTTCTCTATTTTGGAGAATTAAATGCTGCTTAGAGAAAATCCCACTCACCCATACACTCAAAAACACCTATAGTACCCTTATTTATGAAATATAATGATTCACCTAGATTCAAATGTCAATTCATGTTCATTTGAGGTGGTTTGGGAGCTCATTGGTCCAACTAGGGGGGTTTGAGGTCCAATCTAATCTTGCCACATGTATGCCACCAATTTTCCTCCAAAGGATAACTATTTTGTCTTATTGTATTATATTCATGTTCCATACATATTTAAATGTTGGAAAATAATAGAAAACTCAGTTATTGGCGCCACATCTATGTGTTAATATTTCTCTTTTGCACATATTTCTTCATGTTTTGTGAATTTTTTTAGATGTGAGGATTCTCCAATTTTCACACTTCTTATATAATGTGGGTGAAGGAGTGATTAAAAACAATTATGTTCTTTTAAGAACCACTATCTACAATCCAAACATTTCTACCATGGGTAACCATACCTATGAGCGATGAAATCAAGACATATTCTTCTTCACTGGAAGAGTTTTATTTAAATTTCTTATTGATTGGTTCATCATATTTTGTAGCATTATAACAATACCTATTGTTATTTCATTTATTCTTAGGACAATTTATTTCAATATGTCCTTTCTCATCACAAGTGTAACATCTGAAATTTGAGTAGTCCTTCTTTTTGGATCTTCTAGGATTCTTATAAGAGTGTTCTTATTTCTTGGTATTTCTCTTCTTGGCATGGGATTTTAGGGATTTATTGTCATATTCACCCATATTCACTTCCCTTTCTATCAATCTAGCTTCTTCTTTTGTGACATTATTACCATATCCTACTGAATTTGTTTAGCGTTCTTCTAGAACAAATGCCTTGAATGGATGATTCCCATGATCTTGGGAGAATATTAAAAGTAGTCATCATCACTTCTACTTCTTCAACATTGGATTCAATCGATCCTAGTTGTTCCTTGATGTAGGAAACCTTTGTGAAGTAGGATTTTATGCTTTTTGAATTCTTCATCGTCACACCCTTGAGTTGAGTTCTGAATTTCATCTTCCTATTGATGTTATTTTATTCATGCAATATAGTCAAAGCATAAAAAATATCCATGGGAATTTTCAAGGAGGATACATGTGGGATCAAGTGATACTTTATGGAATCAACAATGTACCTCTTGTAATTGACCATATTCTTCTTATGTTTAGATGTGTCTTCATCTCCCCCAGGCTCTGCAACTTCTCCTTTAACATAGTTTTCCAAATAATGTTCTTATAGTATAACAAAGCACTCTATAATTACGTGCTTGGAAGTTCTCATATCCTTCAATATTGTACTCAATATTGGTATTGTTTGTCATCCTAAAAAAATGAGAACATAAAATGGAAATAAGAATAATAATGCTTACTAATAAGAGTGATCCAACCAATTGCTTGCTTCAAGGTCTTTATGTAACCTACTTCCTAGATGACCTACGATTTGATAGTGCAAACCTATTTTTTAAACTTTGGAATCTTGGAAAAATTATTGGAGAGAGAGATACACCTTATCAAGGAGAACTGAGAAGTGGTATTCTTTTTCCATATTGGTGGATAGAACTGCAAAATATCCGATGCCCTATTTTTCTTCGCAGTAATGTTAGGGAAAAATTAAAAATACACAGAAGTAGAATCTACCTCCATAGGAATATTATCTTTCATAGGGTGAGTTGAATATACCTCATTTTTCATTTGATCTATGGAGGGAAGTGTCTGAAATAGAAAACCCTAGTTTCCAACTTTATTCAGTTGCAACTGCACAATGACTTCTTTTAGGATGGCTTTGATACCATTTTAGAATTTTAATGTTTCCAATATGATTATGTTATATATTCAAATAATTTGCATTATATCACAATAATCTAATGCAATAGGTGTTGGCTATACATCATTAAGAGTCATTCTCTAGACTTGTGAGTAATAAAAATTTGAACTTGTGAGTCATATCAAGTCCTATGTATCCTCATATGATTGAGGTGGTGATTTTGTATTGTAAATATTGTGAGTAATATCAAGTGAAGTATTCTCATAGAAGGTACTCTGTGAGAACGGATATATAATTGTAGAGATGATCTTGTGTTGTATCATGATTGAAGTCTTGCGTTGTACCAATATTGTGGAACTTCATTTTTTCAGGTGGTTATACTATGTGATATATTGGTAGTGATGGTCAATGACTTCTATAAATCTCCTTTAGGGCTTATATACCCCTAGATTGAACTAATTTAGCATATGAATATATGGCCCATGGTAATATATATGATCATCAGTATGTATGGGATAAAACTTGCAAGTATGATATCATACAATGGATAAATAATACATACATGGGTCGTGATTAATTATTTAATGATAATTATATAAATCATAGATAAAGAGAATTCGAATTTCCCATGCAAATTTGTAAGGGGACTCAAGTTATAAAGCTTTAGTAAAATATGAATTCCTCAATCAATGCCTCAGTCAAAGCATCAATTGAAATATTAATTAATGTAATCAGTTAAGTAAAGAATATCTTAATGTTAATCAATCAACATGCATTAGTTAACTAAATAAATCCATGCAAAAGTTAATAATAGAAATTGTGCATGGATGGCACTAAAAGTGAAGCACCAATGACACTTAAGTTAGCATGTCAACTAAGTGATCAAGAGTCTGTTAAATATTGAGTTCAATTCACATCCAGTTATCATTCAGTTCAAGTAATTTAAAGTCAGTTAACATTTAGTTCAATAAATTAAATTCAGTTAACATTTACTTCAAGTACGTTAACATTCAATTCAATTCAGTTGACATTCAGTTCAAGTAAAGTTAACATTAGGTTCAAGTACAGTTACAATCAGTTCAAGTAAATTTAACATTCAGTTCAAGTCAGTTAACATTCATTTCAAGAAAATTCGCTTTCAATTCAGTACAAGGAACATTCAATTAATTCTAATTGAGAAAAGGGAGGGCGCTAATGTTTGCATGGATGGATTTCTTATTATATCCTCCTTATGAATGCACTATGTGGTTCTCTTAATGTTTTTATTGAGCCTCATATGCACTACCTTCTGCATGATAGGGTTTTTGTCCTATTATTAGTATGCTAGGAATATAGCAAGTTCACTACAGTTGAATACAATTTTTTTTTAGTGTTACATTGGATCTCTCTTCTCTACTACTGAGGTGATATCTCTTATCAGGAAATATGCTTATGTGTTGTAAACCATGCTCTTAAAAACTATCTATCATACTAAAAGAAGTGTTGGTTTTTTCATCCTCCCTGTTTTGAGGGTTTCCCTAGGGTATATCTTGTCTCTCATGGTTGATTGATTTATATGGATGATTTATGGAGATGATTTGTGTGGTTGAATTATTTATGATTCATATGTGCTTGATATAAAGACTCATATTGGCTAATATAAAGATTCATATGTGTCTGATTTATGAAATTCATAAGTGCTAAAATTGTTTGATAAAAGTTTTAAAGTTTAATCATCTCCGATTTTGCTCAAACATCAACAATTAAATTACTAAAAGAAATACAAGAACATAAACATAAAAGACACATAGACTTTTCCTCTGGCAAATGACAAGGGAGAAAACCCAACAACTTATTTAGCATAGATTTCATTAACAATTGCAATGCCAAACCAAGATAAGATAATCCCAAAATATAAGAGTAGCTTCTTCTTATTCCCAATGAACTTTTTATTCTCTCTCTTGTGCACTTTCTTGAGAAGCTTGTGTGTCCAATTGAGAGGAGTCTCTCCTCTAGATGCATGACTGACCTTTTACCCCAACTAGGTCAACTTCTCTTTCTTATAGTGATGAATTCTCTAAAGAGACTCAAAATAACATTTATATAATAATTATTTTGGGTACTATTGAACCAACTTACAACAAAAGGTTTACATAGATTCTTACAAAACATTTACATGACAAAATATAACAATAACATCCCTTGAAATAGTAATACCAATAATACAATAATAGTACAATAAGAATATCTTCCAATGTTACACAATATTGAATAATCCTTCTCCTCCTCCTCCTTCCCCTCCCCTCCCGCTCCCCCCCTATTCCATTGTTCCTTCTCTTTCTCCGACTCGCCCTCTTCTCCCCCCTACTGTTCCCCTTTCCTCCTCTCACCCTCCCCTTCCTCTCTCCTCTCACTCCATCTTCTCTACTTGTGTGCACTTTCAAAGTGGGAATATAAAAAGGTAAGAGGAGCAATTTTTGGGTTTCTTATCTTTCCCTATAGGTTTTCTATCTTTCCTAGCATTTTGTGTGAAGAAGAGAAAACATTTCTATGTGCTAGGGTTTCTCTTCATGGTGATGTACTTGTAACTTTGGACTAATTTATTCTCCAAAAATGTTGATGGGTATCCTTCCTAATTTTGGTTTCCGAGGGTAAAAAATTTTGTGTCTATTGTGCACGAATGTATTTCTATGATCCTGTGCATGTACTATAATTTCAATTTGAATTTTTTAGTGTATGATATTCAATGATAACAGTGGGATGAAATTAATGTTTGAAAATCATTACAAAGTAATTATTAAGATCTAAAAAAGTTATTTGTAGTACTATATGACAAAAATTCAACACACCTCTACCCTTTCCTATTCCCCCACTCTTTCTCTCCATCCCCTTCTCCCATATACACCCCATCCCCATCATGTCCCTCTACATACCTACATCCCCTAACTCTTCCTGCCCCTCCTTATCATGGCCCTATAGATCCCCCCACTCCCACCCCTCCTACTCCCCATCCTCCTCTTACTCCTCCCACTTTCCTCCTCTCTGCCCTCCCCCTCCCACCAGACTCTCCCTCCTCCTCATTCTCCCATTCTTCCTCCTCCCCACCTCCT
>LPNX010733176.1:0-66660 GCA_001517045.1 Pseudotsuga menziesii | reverse complement strand
CCCCTCTCCCCCCACTCCTCCTCCTCCTCCTCCTCACCCTCACCCTCTCCCTCTCGCACCCTCTCCCATTCCTGCTCCTCCACCTATGCATGCCCCCCTTCTCCTCCCCTCTTCCTTCCTCTTCCCCTCCTCCTCTCCCTTCTTTTCCTCCTCCTCATCCTTCACCTCCTCCTTTTCCCCACTCCCCTTCCTCCATCCTTCCTTCCCTCACTTTTCTCTTACTTCCCTATGACCCCTTGAACCCTCTCCGACTCCACCTCTTCCTACACCACATGCCTCCTCTACCTTTCAATTGTCCTCCATCCTCCCTCCCTTATTGTCCTCACTCCTTTTACTTTTCTTTTTCCCACATCCTCACCTACCCTTTCAACAACCCACCATCTTCATATGTTGATATCCCCATGTTCTCCTCCTTGACCAATTCCAAACTCTCCTTGTTACCCTTATCTTCCTCTTCAATACTTCTTCGCTTTCTTTACCCCTCTTTTTGCACCCCTATACAAGATCCATCACAATAAATATATATTAAAGTACTACACTATTATAATATAAAAAGACAACACTATAAGGAAAAAGAAGAAAAATATTCCTCACAATTTTAATATATATTTTACATATGCATCTAATAATAATGTTTTTCATTAAAAATATATACTTCATCATTTTATACCTTTCTACAATGTTATATTAAAAAATATTAATTTGCATTTTAGATTTAATTAGAACAACATGTACCATATTTTCACACATGTTAATATTAAAAAACTACATCTTTATATTTTACAAACTATAAATCAATATTCCTAGATACTGCATTTATAATAACTATCTAAAACTTCATTATACATTAATTAACTAAATTTCAATAATATAATAAAAAGAACTAAATTTTAAGAAATAATATGTAAAAGAAATTTAAAAAAAATAAATTCTCCCACAAATGACAAAGAAAATAAATAAATAAAATATAATACCACTTTCATTTTAATGGTCAATCTCTTTCTTATCACAATTCCAACTTAAAAGTAATCATAAGATGCTAAAGTTATAGTTTTCTAGATTTAATCTTTGTAATAATTTAATAACAAGCTTTTTCAAAATTTAGAAAATAAAGAACCTAATAAAAAATCCCGACAAATATTCATATAGTTATTGATAATATGAACAAAACACACATTTTGGTTGAGCCTTTAATTTGATAGAGCATGAATATATATTATATTGTGAAATAATTATAAAACCATTTTCATATTCATAAAAGAGAGGCTAAAACAACCGAACGAAAACTAAATTTCAAAAAAAGAACCGGCAGTTTGGAATTTTATAAAGTTTTATTTTTTATTTATTTTTAATTAATAAATATTAAACAATGATTTCATCACGTATCACATATCACATGCTACAAACCAACTAGCCGGCGAGAAGAGAAATTGATGCGAACAAATAAACCCCAAAAGTCTAAAAAATAACTAATGGGAAGATAAGCGGGTTAACATTAATATGTAGTCAAAGTCAGAACGAAGAAAGAAAATGAATAAGACCTGGAATGAAGTGTGATGTGAAGGCGGGAGAAGAGAGACCAGCCAAAACCCAATGTAGTAGATTTTGTGCCTCAAAATTTTATACAAACTGTAAAAAAAATTTAAACCAATGGTGCGTGAGATTATCTAGGGCTTTTAAAACAAGAGCATAGGTGCGTGAGATTATCGAAGGCTTTTAAAACAAGAGCATAACTCAACATTTATTTAAAAATAGTAATGCAACTAAGCAGAACTAAGATAATGAAAAATCAATCCGCATAAAGCAAAACCTAATAATAATAATTAAACCTACCTGTATTTGAATCCCCGCACTTTTTGAGAGAAAACATTGACGTGAGATTCATCCTCGTTTCCCTTTAAGCTCGCTTTCCTTCATTCAACTTCACCATAAACAACAGAGGTAGACGTGGACGCCGGAGAAGAGAGACCTGTCAAAACCCCACCCATTTTGCTTATGGGTTAAGCCAAGCAGCACGCGATCTAAGCTCACTGGCCAGCAGCCATAATCATGTTCTCGCAAATGGTGAGGTTCCCGCTGAACCTAAAAGCAAATGATTCCATCTTGCCTTTCATAGCGAAACTTCATGAAATGGCAATATCCTGAGAAGAAACCCTAAGAATTTAATGGGGGTGGGGGGTGTATTTCAGAAAGTCACTAAAATACTAAAAAAAATTTAACCATTGGTGCCTTAGATTTTCTAGGAAAAGCAGAACAATCTTTAAAAAAAAATTAACCATGGGTGCTTGAGATTTTCAACATTATTTAAAAGAAAAAGGAAATATAAATGAAATAACAAATAATCAGCCGAACTCAAAAACAAAGAATAAAAAATCATTCTGCTAGAAACAAAACCCAAAAAGCAGACGAGTCGTGGATGGAACTTCTAGCAGATGAGTGATCTCTTAAATCCAAAACCCTACTATCGTGCTTTTCTTCATTTGGGAATTGGGTACCCTACTATTTGTTGAGAGGTATATCGCAGAAAAGTAGGGTACCTATTTGTTGACGGGTATATTTTAATTCATGCCTTTTGCCACAGTTGCAGAGCATGAAGATTTCTGGATTCAACATGTATAAGATTCAGCTTAGAAGCTTTCCACTCATACGGTAGAAAATCGAGTTCAATAGATGCAGGATTTTGAACTACCTAAAGGTCTTCGGAATAGGATCAATGAGCTGGTTTCTGGACGCATGCAGAAACACGAATCTGGAAAAATGCAGACACAGAACAATGAGAAAATTGAAAAGGAAAAAAGCCATCGTAGAGTGAACAATGATATATTGCAAAAGGACTAAAGCCATGGCCATAAATAAAGTTAAATTTTACTAGCCGTTAGAATTTCATAAGAATTCAAACTCAAAAGAGTTAGTTGAATATTTGAATTTCACTGTGGTTAATTCAAACTCATCCAACGGTGCAGATTAAGAATAATGTTTGCTACCAACGATCAAATTCAAATTCTTTATAAAAATAAAAGAGCTTACTCCAACATCACCACTCTTAGGTATCGATTCTACAACGTGCCAATGAAAACTTAAACCTCAATTTTTTGTTTTTCCATGGAAACTTCAATCTAAATTCTTTTCTTTTTCCAAAAAAAAATGATCACGAAGTCTTGTTAGCTACTTCTTCTGCATGTGTATTGTCATTATCCATTTGATAATTAGTTATTTGTCAGAGCAGGGCTAATTGGGTCATGTCAAGAATACCTTGAAACGACTATAAGCCATAGCTAGGAATCCTTGAAGAAAAATGAATAGATTGTCCCATTACTACATAAAAAGAAGCCATGGGTGTATAACAGTGATAGAGATTATAATGCCACAAAACTGGCTGTATAATAGCAATAACCATCAAAATTTCATTGAGATCTTAATGCCACAAAAAAATGTGTTAACCGATGGAAAAGACTTCAATTGGAAAGTTAAAAAGAGTTCTATGTGACGCATGATGACAACTATGAATTAAATGGCAGCTAAACCATAGAAATATGTAACTCTATTCTGTTAATGCATACGTCCTCTAAATTTACAGGTTCAACCATATTCTGTTAATGCATTGTCTAGTTTTTATTATAACAGAGTTTTCTGTAGGTAACAGACCAGAAATTACTATTTAGATTCAGAGTCCCAAGATTGGCAAACTTTAAAATCCGTCCTGAAATACCACGTTTGAGATGTTCTGTTCAGGCTCGTTACCTTAGTCAAGGAGCTGTGATTACCTGAACAGAGGCGGCGATTCGATGGGGTTTAGTCGATGTCCCAGACCTTGAGACTTGCCAATGATGCTACACGTGCGAACCAACATCGTCCTCATCTTAGGCTTGAGAAAAAAACTACACTAGACAACCAAACATCAAACTAATACCCAACTTCAATATATCTTGACAGATGGAAAAAATTCCGGGTGAGCTTTATGATGAAATTTGCAGTAACAACAGGAAAAAACTACCATGGCCAAAGCATTTGTTTGGGTTCTAGATGCCACGCTCACCTCTTCACATTCAAAGAAGACTCGGTAGACCAAATTCAAGAATATAAATAATAACAGATTAATAAAGTAAATATATTAATCAATTTTAATTTCTAACTAATAATTTTGTTATCATTCCACATATACTTTAAATATAATTTAAAATTTAAAATTCAATATTTAGATAAATTTAATATTTAGATGAATTCAATATTTAAATAAGCATATTATTATTTTCATATTCAACTTCAATCTTTTTATTAAAAAAATTGTTATCTTCATAAAAAAATTAGATTTTAATTTTAATTTAAAAAATATAGAAAAATTACAATGCATTCTTTAAAGCTTAAAATTGAGTTAAAATTTAATGTTCTAACTCAATTAAACTCAATTAAAATTCTACTTTTTAGATCACCACTCCTTTAAAACCTCCTTTGATTCTTTTAAAGTCTAAGTTGACCCTCAATAACCTCCCAAAAGAGAACCTCCTTTGATTCTTTTAAAGTCTAAGTTGACCCTCAATAACCTCCCAAAAGAGGCAGCATGTGGACTTATAGTTTTAAATTTAAATTTAAACTTTTTTGACATGAAAGGATATTTTATTTAAAAAATTATGATCTTTAACAATAAAGTTTTATGAAATTAATTTTTTAATAATAAAATTATAATTAAAAAAATTATGTTTGTTTAATAATATATGAATAACATTTTAAGTTAAAAACTATTTTTAAAATTTTTAATAAATAATAACTATAAATTAAATTATCATTATTACTATTATTTTTATTTATGTTTAAAATTTTATATCCAAATATTTATACATAATGTATAGAATTATAATTTTTAAATTAAGTTCTTAATTCAATTTTATTGTTGATAACATATCATATTATTACTTTAAACACATTAAAATATTTTTATAATTTTTTCAATTTTATTGTTAAAAACTAACATAATTACAAAAAATTATTTTATTTTTTTTAATATAATTAAAAAAAAAATTACATAACAAAATACTTATTTTCTTTAATGGTTAAATAAAATATTTATATATTCAATCATAGTAGCATAAAAATAGGTAACTAAAAAATCTAATAAAAATAAAATAAAAAATAGACTTCTTATATATAATATTTTCAATTATATATATACAATATTTTTAATAAAATATTGAATATTAACAATTAAATGTTAAACTTCAAAAATAATTTTTTAACATATATTTTATAAACAAAATTACTCTTTCAAAAACAAAAAGATAGTTCCCATAATATAAGACAGAAAAATCTTAGTTATTAAGAGTTATTGATTATTTTAAGAAGATAGTAAATAATATTTAAGCACTATTTACATTGAAATTAATTAATTAATGTTTAAATTAGTTAGGGTTAACTTTGACTCCAGAATGAGCGAGTAACCAATAAATCTAGTATTGCTGTAATGTCCCGGTTTTGACCCCGTTACATTAGATGTATATGATGTGTATATTGTAAATGATCATGGTGTGGAGCTAAAGGCCAAGGCCCCACCATTGATCGGTGATGCTATGTTTGGTTTTAAATTGTCGCCAATGGTAAATCGGGGCATAGCATATATTATGTTGGTCATCATGTAAATATGCATCTATAATTAAAATGAGCACAACGAGCTACGGTCGCGGCAACTAAATCGAATGGGGCATGATTTTCCCAAGGATAAGGAGGTGGGGGGAAAATTTTCCAAACCTTGAGCCAAAAGGGGGAAAAACCCATGTGTCATCTTCTTTTGCTTTATTCCAACTACCTCCATTTAATAATTTCTGCTGGCAGCTGGGAAAAGTTATGGCAGTTAATTGTTTAGAGAGTGGGGTGGCGGGACTGTCAGTCCATGCCTCCACACACGCTCCACCCAGGAGTTGAATTCGGAATGGCAAGGGGAAGCCTTCACGCACTCTTCACCCACGCACTGAAATTTCACGTCCTTGCCATTGTTGCTCATCTTCACGCAAGGAATTTGTTGCTGTTACTCACGCACTGAAATTTCGCGTCCTCTCAGCTGTTGTTGTTCACCCACACGCCCAGGAAGAGCTGTTAGTTCCTCACGGGGTCTCATTGTTCCTCTCACGCACAGGAATTTCTGGGTTTTACCCACGTGATTCTTCTGCGGATTGGTGGACGGTGCAGTTGTGTCTTTGCCTCACGAGCTGAACTGTGGATTTGGGATTGAATGTTACTCGTGCCGAGGTCGGAATTCTGTTAATTTATTTACCGCATGGCCTGTGTAAGTCTCCCCATGGCTTCATTGTCTTGAAGGGACTGCTGATTTTCCCCTGCTATAAGTGTGTTGCTGCTGCGTTGGGAATTTGTTGTAAATTCGCCTGAGAGTCATTTTGGCCACGATAGGGCCAATAATGACTCAGAATTCATTTTCCCTGTCTAAGCTGTGACAGCTAAACCAATTTCCTGAGTGCAATGGTTGGTCTTCAGACTGTGAGAGGAGCAGAGATGTTGGCTTAGATTTTCTTGATAAACCTGGTGGATAGAAACCACACAGGCAGAGCTAGAGGGCTGGCCTTCTTCTCCATCACCCCTGAATAGCACTCGAAGGGAATGCAGGGCCTGAGGGACTGTGTAGCAGAGAAGGGACTGATTCCTTGTGTTGGGTGTGTTTGGGTGTCTTAGAGGTCAGGCTAGTTCTGGTGTAGGTGTTCTTGGCTCTGTAATGAGCTCATGAGCTTAGCAATTTTCCTCCTCCAGCTCCTCAATGGCGTGATAAACTAAACTGTGTTGGCTTGGCTGTGTTTTGTATAACCTTGGTTATGTGTAAGCGTGCTAGTTCCCTTATTCCTTGGAGAATAATGCTCGGCTCGGGGGTGGCAGTGTTGCTGAGAGATTAAGGAGCACGCTGGCCTATGGTTGGGTGGAACGTTGCAGTGACGTAGCTGGTTGCGGATCAAAGCTTCTCATAAGATAAGTCATCTTGTCCATTTCACTTCTGCAATCTTAATTTCTGTTAATGAAATTGATGAACATGTTAAATGCATACATGCATGTATGAATGCTGTTGGTTTCCACTGTGCATGGCAAATGATTGCATCTGTGCATGATAAATGTTCAATGTGCATGTTTTAGCATTCTGTTCAGTAAATTTTATACATACATATGTTCATAGGCTCTTAGCCGGGTGGTGTAAGCCACGGGTCGCGTCCTCCGACCGGGCCGGTCGGAGGCATGGGGACGTGACAATTGCTATAATAATTGCATATTTATTTTATTTGGCATATTTTTATTCCTATTAAATTGAATTACTAAGTATGAAATTGAAATGTATTTATTTTATAGTGTTTTAATAATTAAAATTTGGTTTTTTAAAATTAATTTTCAAAATTAAGAGCATTACACATTACATATAGATCTAATACTAATTAAAATTTGTTCTAAATTTGTGTACACAAAAGGTCAATAAGGAATTATGCTACTATGTCTTGGAGACTTCAAAATATCAATATTTGGCATATTGAAAATGTTATTTTACTATAAAATATGTCAAATATAAGCTTGTAAATGTATTGAAACATATTAATATTATTAATGTGATTGTTTCTATTTTAAAAATATTAATTTTTTAAAATATATCCACAAAATACCGAATTTGTTGTATTAGCACAACACAATTATACTATATTCTTAAGACAATCATTTAGTCAAATTCTAAGGAAAGTGGTTTCATAACCACAATAATTTCCAACTATGTTGATGACATTACAACAAATAGTTTTTTCTATATCATTACAACAATAGTTTTTTCTTTATCATTATAACAAATATTTTGATGTACAAAGAGAGGTATGAGAATATCAATGATTACTATTTTATGCTAATGTAAAGCTTTATTTTAATTGATTGTTGAAGGCAATACATTGTGTACTCACATTTTTGGGGAGTTTTTTGCCAAATTTTATAGAACTTAAAATAATGTAATCATCAATTTAAATGTACATAACTTTTTTTAGAAAAATTTAAACTATTTAAAATTTTATTTTTCTATTGAAAAAAAATAAAAGTTTAATACATTTTTCAAATTTTAAATTTTTGTTAATAAAATAAAAAATTTCTAAATTTTTTTTAAGACATAATCAACTATTTAAAATATACAAGATTTTAATTTAACTTTATAAACATTTCAAAAATAACTTTTAAAATATTTCAAATTCAAAAAATATTATGTAAAATGTATGACTACACAAAAAAACATTATGTAAAATATACAGCTATATGAATTTTAGAATATATATATATATATATATATAACTCTCCTTCAAAATCATTATTTATTGCATTTTTTTCCCTTTTTTAAAATTATCATTCATTTAATTGCACTTGAATACTGTACACAATAAAGGAGGTCCCATTACAAGATAAATAAATTAAATATACATATATCTTATTAAATATATTAATTTCTTTGTAATTATAACTTTCAATTTTTATCAAAGTTCTAAGCTACAAAAAACTCACATACTTCATGTTAACAAAATATATGAAAATTTTCTAGATTACAAGCATCACATATTATAGGTAAGTTAAATTAATAATAATATAATAGGATAGGAGACTAAAAAGGATGGAGAACTATAAATATCCAAACCACCCTTCTTTATTCACTAAGCTCCATAGCCCTACGCTTCTCTTCCATTCACAGATTTTTATTAAGAGTTCTTAGTTAGTTTATACTAGATTGTTCCCATTAACAAAATATATGAAAATTTTCGTCGTTACAAGTATCACATAATATAAGTAAGTTAAATTAATAATAATATAATAGGATAGGAGACTAAAAACGATGGAGAGCCATAAATATCCCAACCACCCTTTTTTCTTTACTAAATTACATAACCCTAAGCTTCCCTTCCATTGAAATATTTTTATAAAGTGTTTTCTTAGTTAGTTTACACTCTTTCTTTCTTCACTAAGTTCCGTAACCCTAAGCTTCTATTCCATTCCAAGACCTTTATTAAGGGATTTCTTAGTTAGTTTACACTCGATTGAAGGATGTTAACAATATACACTTGGAATTATGACCGATCAAAGAACAAATCGAGTATACTAGAGTGGACAAAAAACACCTAAAGGGATGAAATACCCACTTAACACTAAACTCAAGCACCCTCATAGATACGGACTTGGAAAGATATTTCGATGAAAATAAGTAGGTATTATGAATCATATAGAGGAAGTTTTTGTATAAATGATTGAGTATATTTTAATAATAATGGTTGGATAAATGCGGTTTAGACTTGGCATAATTATGTACTATTTTGTCTTAAAATACTAAAAGCATTTCATTAAGTTTTGTCTTTAAAACCTAGAAGGATTTCCTAAGAGTGTTGTTCGTCTTTAATACTTGACATTAATTCCATTATTAGCCATCAAACCTTGTAATGGATTTCATTATGACTTTAGATTCATGTAGTATGGTTGACTTGATTTGATTTCTTCCAATTTTCATCTTAATTTTGTGTTAAAGCCTAAAATCCCTAGTTGGATTACCTTAGAATGTTGTTCTTCTTTGAAAACTCCAGTTATTTGATTTCCTTATATTTTTTTTCTCTTTAAAACCTTATATTAAAGACATTATGATCCTCTAAAATTCATGGGAGTTCAATAATTAAAATAATGGGAGATCAATAATAAATTACCTTATAACTCTCTCTTGTCAATTGAATCGCACCATCTCGATTGTAAGCTTTTAATTGATGATATTATCGATTTAGATTCATGAGAATGAAATCGTTGCAACTTTGTAGATTCTTGTGATTTACTTTTGTTTCCTTTTTCAACTTAATTTTGTGTTATAGACCATAATATGTAGTTTACTATTTTATCTTTAAATCCTAAAAACATAAATTGATTTTCTTAAAAAAATCACATTAATTCCATCATGGGTTTGATTTTTGAAGCTACCTCATACATGCGTCGAGGAATTAGGATTCTTCATTCTCATGAGAAAAACATACATTATCCACTATGAATACAATCAAACTTTTTGTAATAGAAATCTATTTCAATTTCTTAAAGGATGTTGGTTCAAACCTAGTATTGAGGGTGTTTGTTCCACATTTGCAATGATGATGCAAGTGATTAATATGATTTATCGAGCATTCTGATGCTTTTTTTTCCTAGGCTTGAACCCAATCGAGCTGGGTTTATAAGAATCGTGTCAATGCTTTATTTTATTTTAGAATTATGTGATTCTAGAGATCAATCAAGAAGTAACATGACTATAATCCAAGTGAAAGGTTGATTTATTAACTTTTGTAGCCTCAACATGTTGGGTGGACAGTTTCTTAGCTTACTTTTATTTCCCTTTTCAACTTAATTATTTCTTAAGGACATTATCAATGTCATTTAAGATTTTTTCATCTATTGTGATGGTTATTTTTATATAATTTTGGAATGTAGTATGATATTTAATTATATTGATGGATGGATTTTGTTCCTTCAAGATGATTTTATTTTTTGTTGTAAAAGGTGGTAGAATCTTTGCGTGTTGAAACTTTTTAAATTGTGGTTCACCATTTGTTAGAGGGATATTCCATGTAAAATACAAACATCTAATATTCAAACATGAATCAAGGTATGGACATCATCTAAGCATTACATAGGGGCTCACAAGAGCATCATGTCAATTACTAGAATTGAACTTCGATGGGATGGTAACAATCATTCCTCCCTACCACCCAAGCTACATCCAATGGACAAATAAACAAGATTCTAACTTGGGTAGGAAGGGTAAAAATCATTTCTCCAAACCACTCAATCTACATTCAATATACTTTGTGTGTTGTAACTTGTTAAAGATACACAACAATCACATTTTTAAATGAGTTTAATTTAATTCTTATCTTTTTTTCATCCATTTATTCATTTTACTTTTAACCAAATAACCATGGTTCAATTGATTAGATTTCAACATGAACCTATACACTCCAAAATCCCACAAACCCCCAACCCTGAAACCATGGTTCAATTGATTATATTTCAACATGAATATATACACTCCAAAATACCACAAACCCCCAACCCTGAAATCTCTATCTCCTTGATTCAGATCTCATTTAAGAACTCGAACAAGAAGATATCAACAATTGGTGAAATACCTATTGTAGATAAGTTCAATAGAAAATTGATTTCTAACTCTTTCAATCTCAAGAGTATAAGCATAGAGTTAAGGTATTAGCAAATGTTGACCCACCCATTTTCTTTGGATCTCGCATGTAAAGGGATATTTACTCATTGTCTTGACTAGTAAACAATATGAGGATCCCAAAACGATCACTGATAATTTGTAATAGGATGGAAAGATGCTTTCCCTGGATAAGGGTCATTCAGATTGATCGAGGATTAATGTACCACATGAAAATCAACTTCTATCTATTCATCTTTTTTATTATTATCAAATTCCTTGATCCCCATTCTAAGAATCGATTTATCATTGGTTCAATTCCTGCAAATGGGTCGATTGAAATGAGTTCCTACAAATGGATCGATTTGAAGTAACTACTTCGGTGAATGAATAACCATAATTGTTATAAATTAGAATATACAAAAGGAATTATTTTCTTCAATGTCCCGTCTAGAACAACATCACCTATGGGGAAATATATCACTAACCTGCATGAATCAGTATTAGTATTAAATTAACCTTCTTGAATCCTCCTAATAAGACTCGCCTAAAAAGGTCATCTCCATGACGTACATATATAAAATATATAATCCATTGAAAACCCACTCTCTATCCATAGAATCTGCTCTGGTCCCTCCCTCCTCTCGTTGAGTCTTCACCTTGGTCATTGCACACTTAATAGGTTTAATGATGTCATGGAATGCAACAAGTATACGTATTCTTTATTTGTTGACAATGCTAATTTTTCAATATCGGTGCGGTGTTCTTGTAATGATTTGACATATTCCTAAAATTATTTTAAAAGGTGGGAAATGATCTTCCTCTCGACCCACTTCCGAAATCAAATTCACCATGATTTTTTGTAAAGGTGTTCGGACATTGGGATAAATTAAAGGAATAAGAAAGAGAGGATAAAAGGTTCGTTCCCACCCACCTAGCCAATTCTCGTATGAAATTAATAAATTATAATGGGTTCGACGTCCACATAACATCCTCATTTATAAAACCTTTAGAAACAACGAAGTATCATACAATTTAATAGCATATTTTTTTAGCATCACCCGTCATGCGTTCACTTTTGACTAGGATTAAACTCATTAATTTCCTATTTAAGATAACAACTTTTGGCGATTATTATTAAAATATTATCACATCTTAATGGGAAATATTTTAATCTAAGGTAATGTCTAATTCCACAAAGACGTCAATGGAATTAAGTTGTTAAGAAGAAATTCTTACCTAACTAAATCTTTTGAACAAAGCATAAATTTATTTTGACCATGGATTAGTTATTGACATACCACTTTTAGCCTTAGATTCATGGGAGTTGGATTTCCTTATAACTTTATCATATCACTTAAATCACATTAGTGTGGCTATATGTTTGTAATGATTATTATTACCACTTTGTATTACCAATTTTGTAGAATAAAGTCATTGTATTTTAATAATATGTTTGCAACATCACGAGTTCAGTTGGCCATAATATATCCCATTTATTATTTTTGTGTTAGTGTAGTTATTCAATTTCCTTAGAGTGTTGTTTTTCTTCAAAACTTTAAATTAATTTCATTATTATCCTTTGACCCTAAGAAAGTCATGGGAGTTCAATTCATTTATATAGCTCTATCCTCTAAGATTGTAATGTATTTTATTACTAGTTTAGATTCATGTAGAATGAAATTGTTGGATAAATCCTCATGTATTTCAATATTAACATTTGCAACATCATGGGTTCGACAGTTGTGATTTACCTTTCCCTTTTTTTAATATAATTTTGTGTTATAATTAACAATCTGTCATTTATTATTTTGTCTTTAAATCCTACAATATGTGGTTCTATTTCCTTAGAGGGTTGTTTCTCGTTAAAACCTAAAATTAATTCTAGTATTATCCTTTGATCCTCTAAACATCATTGGATTCCAATTCCATTATAGCTTTGGTTGTAAGCCTATAATAGCTTTTATTAGTACTATAGATTCATGTAGAATGAAAACATTGGATAAATCCTTATGTATTTAATAATAATCTTTGCAACATTGTGGGTTCCACTACTCTGATTTAATTTTCCTCCATTTTTCAACTAAATTTTGTGTTATAGGCCATAATATGTCATTTACTATTTACTTTATAATATTCTTTGAATTAACTTTCTTTATTTACTTTTTGAATTCTTTATAATTTCTTATCTCTAACAACTTCACCAATTCTTTCGCTTATGTTGTGTGTCCTTTGCAATCTTATTATTCCGTCATGATTCCTTTAATTTAATATGTTGAACATTTTCCACTTTACTATTGAAACCCACCTCAAGAAATTCAATACCATCGCCATTAAATTTCTTAGCATTATCTTATATCCCAACATACCCTTCATCCTTAGTTTCGTTGCATTTTCTTATGTTGCTTGGAAACTTCAACACTCTATCAGAGTGTCATTTCTTATCTACCTTGAAAACTCTAATATTGTGTTCAACACCTATACGATCACAAATGATTAAATGGAAAATTAAATCAATATTTTATTTCATGTTCAATTTCATATTTTTTCCATCCTCAACTAATGCACATGCAACTTAAAATTTGAATTCTCATTGACGATATCCTCTATTGCAACCATTGCAGCCTTATCTCTGTCTTTCATTAATGATGAGGTTGTGCTTAAATTTTATCCATGTCCATTATCAATATGGACACCTTTAAATTTATTCTCTTTCTCAATGACATTAGAGTCCTTACTTCTTTAGATACTCATCATAGTAGTTTCTCTCAGATTTCCTTTAAATTTTATGGATTTTGAGGCCATTTGCATTACAAAATATTCAATTTTTTTTGCATCCCTCATCATGAATACAAAATATTTAATTTTCTATTGCTAGACCATAAATTATTCATCCTTATGGTCCACAACCCTAACTTGGTTGTCCACTCCATTTATCAAAACATCAATCAATTTCATCATCATTAATTGATTCTTCTTCATCATACCTTACCCAAATTCAAATTATTTTACTTTCTCATCCACTTGCATCATATCCTCTTTCACATCCTCATAAGAAACATATATTTATCTACAAATTCTTCTCCAAGTTCATGTTCTTCAACTCCACTTACAACATCAATAATGTATAGTAAAAAACTGGTCTTCAATAACATATTTTTTGTTACAATATCATGAATAACCATGACTTATTTAAAAAAAAAAATAGTTAGACAAACTCAACATGTTAAATTGGGATTTGTTCTATGCATACTAATGAGATATTTGGCTCACTTGACCCTATTTCACTGACCACTTGTGTTGTTCCTAGGAAAATACAAGATAAGATAACCATAATCTTGCTCAGAAAGATGGAGTTTCTAGTCACAAGACAAGCAAAGGAAATGATGAAAGGAGCCATGAAAAAAGAAGAATATAGCAGGTTGAGACAAAGAGTTTGACCTATTTTTAGTAAACAGTTATTTAGACTAATAGTCTAATTTTGTGAAATAAATCATGATTATAAATTGGGATGATAGTGCCTATTTTTAGATATAATGGGATAGGTTAAATTCATGATACAACTTGTCGAATGGCAGTTGAGAATTAGTCGACAGGTAAAGCAATAGTTGTAAAATCCTATAAATTCAATCCAAACTATGTACAAACTACATATGCCTTAACATAGAACAAAGAAAATATAATAGAGAAGAATTGAAAGAAAGAAAGAGAGACAAAAAATGAGAGAGAATGAGACACAGAACAATTCATTGATTGTAAAGAAGATCAAAATAATAGCCTACAAGATCCGTGTGTAGAAAAAAGGTGCAAAACCATATCTCATGCCAGATGAATCATCTTTGTGGTTTTTCTCAGATAGGTTTCCACCTTAAACCTTGTGTCTCTATGTCTTTAATATCTGTTTTTATGTCGAATGCGTATCTGTTATGAATGAATATGTTTAAGTATGATGAACATCTAAGTGATATAAATGATATAGACTGTTAATGCATGTTTAATAATAAAGATCATATACTGTGATATATGTCGATCGACCAATCTATTATGATATTTGAGGATGTGTTTATGAAGACAAAATTCGACTCCCCAGTTTTGGTTGAGTGACCTGATAATGTTGTAATTAGGAAATCCCCCACATTAACTACAAAAACATGCTTCTAGCAATCCCCATAGATATCTCAGATGAGACCTCATTTGCATTGTAGGTGTTGTTGATGGGATTATGCTTTGTCAGGCTGATATCTTGGGATTTTATGATGAACAAGGGATCTAAACCTATGTTCACAAAGAAGTAAGACAACAAATGGTTCCATTGTTGAAACCATGAATCGTTATGGAGGGGATGTGTTTTGGCACCCGACGAAACCTGAAATTAAATATTGGGTTGATTACAAGGCACATGATCTTTCTCAAGAATAAAGTAAAGCATCACGACTGATCCCCTCAGAATGGTTGGAGCGATACCTTTACACATGCATTCATGATATTTTATTTAGTGAATTTCCCATTTATTGCATGAGTGGTTGTCAAAGATAGCAAGTCAAAAGAAAAAAATTCATGGCAGAGAACCTACAGAGTGGAGTCCTTAGTTGATCAAGTAGTTGAAAGGAGTTACTAATCCTATATCTAGGGTTGTTGAATTATGGTTTGGTAGTATTCTTGAGGGATATGTCATGAAAAATGAATTCGATATGATAAAATCATAGAGTGAAATAGAAAGAGAATTATTCCAAGAACCTAGACGTAATTATGTGAAATATTAGAAGATATGGATAAAGAGTGGAGTCCTTAGTTCATCCATAGGTTGAAAGGAGTTAGTACTCCTATATCTAAGGTTGTTGAATTATGGGTTGATATTATTATGGAGGGATATATCACGAAAATTGCAGTCGATATGATAAAATCATAGAGTGAAATAGAAAGATAATTCTTCCAAGAACCTATAGGTGGTTATCTAAAATATTTGAAGATATGTATAGCGATGTTGATATGTGAGAAAGGGATCTTAAGCATGGATTCTAACATGTAAAAACTTGTGTGCAGAGAACCGGGGTAATGTCGCAATAAATATTGTGAGCATAATGGATGAGAATAAAATGATATATTTCCTATTGAGAGTGAGAATGACTAAAAAGACGGTCTCCTGAGAAGTGGACAGATATTTCGGTCGGGAAAGAGAAGAAGGACTACGACTAGGATATGAAGTTGTAGCGGGACGAAAATAAGGGACTACAAATTGGCACCACATATCAATGGAGAATATTGCAATGAATAAATGGAATATCAACATATATATGAAGAAGAAGAAGAAGAGGTACCATATCCGGATCAAGATTACAACATACCCGCGACCCCACACACATTTCCCAATGGTTTTTTCAATCATAATAATAATGGGAATAACATTCAAGGAAGTCCCACGGGTAGAACCTTTAATTCAAAAATACCAAGAGTAAAAAAAATAGATGGAAATGATATGAAGTTGCCAATATTCAATGGGAATGGTTTAGAGGACCCTGAGAAGCATTGGTTCCTATGTGAAGTTATATGGACAGTGTGACAAGTCCAAGATGAGGCTATGAAGAAATCCCATGTGATCACAACCCTTAGAGGTCGCGTGCTTAAATGGTATATGAAATTATTTGTGGTTCCAGTAGGGATTCCCCAGATATCATTAGATTAAATATTTAAGGTACTGATAAATGAGTTTAAGAAACCTAAATTTGAGTTACAATGCATTACAATGTTAAAATAGATCAAGCAATTACCGACTAAGTATGTTTGGGACTTCAACCAAATATTTAAAACTATGATGGCTAAGGTGAGTTTTCATATGTTGGATGTACAACATTAATAATGGTTTATTGCAGTGATGTTACCGCATATCTGTGTTACTTTGGTATGACAGAAGATTGTATCTCATAGCGAGGATCTTGAGCTTGCTATGAAATGGGAGGCTTCACTGGTCAAAGAAAATGGTGTAGGAACGATGCAGATAAAGTTGTAACTTGATAATACCACACTAGAACTACATGATATCAAGAAAGGGAAAGAAATATAGGAGGAACTCTAGTGTACCAATTGTAGAACTTAATTCCACCATAAATATTCATGTACAATATTCACAAACTATCTTGCATCAGGCACATCGGATTTGATAAATACACAATGGATTCCTTCGTGTAGAATTTTTCAAACCAAAGCACATTGATTGGAACAATTTTTATATTTACCAAAAATAGTAAGCACACCAACCATTCTATATTGAAAATTTTGTCGATCAATAGAATATGACAAGAAATATTCCAGAGCATATCAGTTACTACAGGAGAATAAAGTAGACACCTACCTGATAAAGAATGAAAAACATATGCAAGCTGAGTGAGCTCAGGAACAATTTCCCTGGGCATTAGTACCCACGGGCACAATACCCTCAACCCAGAGGAGGTGGAATTTTTAGAGGTTGAGTATGAGGAGGAGGATGTGGTCATGGGAGAGGCCAATTCATTTGTTATAATTGGGGTACAACATGGACATTTTTCCAAATATTGCACTAATCCTACATCAACATGCTCATATTGCAAAGCCCTGGATCAAACTGTTGAAGAATTTACATATTTTATTGCTAAGTGGAAGGATAGAAACATGGGAGATCGAAACACACCTCATAATGCTAATCCAAACATACATAATATTTTTTTTGAACCGAGGGAACCTAATATTGCCATTGTGACAAGACGAGGTGTTGTGACTCGATTAGATCAAGAAGCACCATATGGACAACTGAGAATGCGACTAACACAACAAAATAAGGTGTTATTTGATGTCCATAAGGAAAAGGAAGTATTCTTAGATGCTCGACATGAGTTCATCGATGGAAATCAAGTCTCGACTTCTGTTGGTGTACCAAATGAATGACCAATATTGGAAACGCCTCAAAGATTCAAACAAGTATTTCAAAAGAAACTGACAGAAAAGGTTAGTAAATGGAAAGAATTCTTTAAAAGTTGTTTAGAATTAATGATAGATAAATATGTTGTATCAGAAATGTAATATTTAATATAGGTACCTCAATTAGATGTGCATTAGAAAATAGAGCTAACCATATTGGGAAAAGATTGAAAATTGGTTGTGAGCTAAGGATGACTACCTATATAGGTGATTAAAAGATGGATTATATTATTCTAGAATTTGATTCCAATGTTAACCTTCTTACTAGATAGAAATTGGAAAGTATGGGAAAGATGAGACTAGTGTGGTTTCCTATCTAGCTAAGATTATCCAAACAGTCAAATGTTTTACCTATTGGTCGACTAACAGAGGTTCCTGTCAATATAGAAAGACTTCGTACTTATGCATATTTTGAAGTGATAGATATTGTGAATGATACAAATTTATATCCTGTGCTTATGGGGATTGAATGGGCCATTGATAATCAAACTATTATAATTTTTGAGAAGAGGATATTGACATTGAGGATACAAAGTTAAGGGTGGGCACACTGCTTGATCCTCTAGAAGGATAGAGGTATGTCAAGAATGTAAATAATAAAGGAAAAAACATATATATATATATAAAATATATAAAATATTACCTCTGTGATGGACGATTATGTCAATCTAAAGGCTGATGGAAAAATCAGCTAGTGAAGCATTAGTTCCTACTCATTGGATTCAGGGAAAACTTTGGAGAATTGGCAGAACTGGCTCCATGAAGTATCAATGCAAAAATGCACAAGAATTAAAAAATCAATGGGACGAGTAGGTACTTAGGTATGTGATTGGAATGCCAATGAATGTTTTCCTAATTTCGAATATTTTCTTAGAGAGTTTGAAGAGAAAGTAATGAAACCTTAATGCTTGTTAGACCTAGACTTTTCATTGAAGGATACACCCACAAGATGGTGGGTTGTGCACAAGAATACCGTTTTCAAAATTCCCTCAGTGTTGAAGACTGCTAGAAGCCTGATTTGGAGAAAATACTCTCTATACTAGTCCAAAATACATAAGACTAACTATCCCTTTCGAACATATTGAGCATTGTCACGCAACATGGGAGACATCACCGCAACATGAATGGGTCCACTAGTTTATACATACTTTGGACATGATACCAAGTAACTTGTATATGTCGATTGAGCTGTGATGAGGAACAATTGAGTGGGAAGATCCAGCTTCCATTTTCACACGTACGCTTGAATTTGTTGATGAACATCCTTCAATTGATGTTTCTCTTCAAGTAATCAGGACTAATATATTTGAAGATATTCTCGTGTCGACGATAAGTTTCCATCAAAGCAACATGATAGTCCAGCTTTGGATGGATTGCTATAATGTAACAGGTGAACCTAATAATGATGATCCATGTGACATAAATATCCCTAAGTATGAAGGTACGTGCGTAGTGGATGGGTTAGGTATATCTAGTGACTAATTCCTAAATCCTTTGAAAACAAAGAAAGTAAAAATTGGTTCCCTGGAGAATCCAAAATTTTCCAATATTGGAGACTAATGGGATGATGAGACCATAGGAAATATTACTGAATTATTACACGAGTTCCAGGATCTGTTCTACGCTAAATTTTTAGAAAGGAACAGAATTATTGGATATTTGGGAGGAATGAAGATTCCCTTGAAGCCTGATGTAAAACTATCAAACAATGACCATATAGGCTCAATCCAAGGTATATAGAAAAAATTAATACAAATTTAGACATATTGTTAGATGCAGGCATTTTAGAACCTATCAAAGAATATGAATCGATTATCCTAATGGTAGTACAAGATAATAAGAAAACTGGCAAAATCTATATCTACATCTACTTGAGAAAGATGAATGATTCATTCTTGCATGATCTATTTTAGACCCCATTTACATATGAATTATTGGAGAGAATTGGAAGGAAATAAATATATTTGTTTACTAATGGATTCTCTGGTTACTATCAGATCAAGATTGCAAAGGATGATCGATACAAAACAACCTTTGCAATGGAATGGGTATATTTCCAGTATACGGTAATTCCTTTTGGAATTAAGAATTCTCCTACAATAAAAATATCCACCAATAGGGAACATTTTGGAACATTTGAGAGTTGTAGGAAACCATTCGAATTGGGGAAAGAATTGGATCATCAAGAGGAAGAAAAGTGTCATATGAGTTACTAAACTGCTAACATGAGTTGGAGGAAGCACATGGAAGGAAATTCTACCTGAGGATGCTTCATGAAGTTAATAAAAGGATTTTGTGAGGAAGGATAATATATTTTTATCATTTTTTAGTTGTACTTTGGAATTTTGGATAACTTTTCCTTGTCCATTGCACTGTGAGTGTTCACTCTCCATACTTGTGAACCAATTTTGAGGGAGTTGGATTCCTTTCCAAGACGGCTGATGGAGAGTTCATTAAAACCTCTCATTGGATCTGAATGGGTGTGTTTTATTTCCAGTTCAAAGTTCCATATAGTTTGAATTCTCATCTATATTCCTATTCTCTCTTTCCTCCTTCTCCATTCCCCTACCCTCTCATGTTGATGACGCACTTGTTGGAGTGGTTCTTGCACTTTGTTGAGTATATTTGATGCCCAAGATTGGGTAAATGATGTATGGATATTTAATAGTGTTTCAATTTTATATTTAGGTAAAAATATCATAAATACAGGTGTGAAAGGCTTGCATTCCCATGCTCTTGAATGACTAGTTTGCATGTATTTGGATTCCATTTTGAAAGAGTTGTAAATCAGATTTGTATGAGGAATTTTATATGAGTTTTATGATGATGGGGAATTCATAAATTATGTATGACTCTTTATTTTCATGACCATATTATTTGTGGCTCTAAATAAAAGGAAATATAGTGTGAAAGGATTGCATTCACATGCTCTTGAAAAACTAGTTTTCATGTATTTGGGTTCCACTTTGAAAGAGTTGTATACCAGATTTCTATGAAGGAATTTCTATGATGTTTAATTATGTTGGGGAATCCATTTAAATTCTGATTATTTTATTTATATTTCATTTAATTATATGAACCATTCAATTTACTTTTCATGAGTCACAATTGAGTTATTAATACCATTTCCCCTTAAGCAGATTCATTGAAAGTTGCCATATAGATGTTGCACCTCATAACCAATTTTAAAATATTAATAACCATGATTAATGAAATAAATTGATCGGAATATATGAATTTACATAATATTTCTGAAATTTTGGTGGGTCGTATTGCATTGGGAGAGCCAAAAATGTCATCTACCCTTTGGGGTTTTGACATCGATTTTCCTAGTGTTTTGTCCTTATTTCCCTAGGGTAAAAATAAATTTGCAGAAGCATTTGGGAAGTGTATGATAATTCATAATGTGAATTTTTATGTCATGAGACCCTATTAAATCCATTTCATACATAATTTGAATTCATTTGGGTGCATTTGTATCAACTTGGGTTTCACTGGTCCAAAGCTAGAAATTGGCCAAAATTGTGCAAACTTGAATAACATGTCAAAATGAGTTTTCTTATTCAACCATTGATTTTTTGAGGTATTTTAGGATTTTTTAAATCCAATGGATCCTTCCATAATTAATTTGGAAAGGTTCGATGGTGTTTGGATCCAAACAAAGAAATACTAATTTACTTCTTTTTTCCTAGGAAACTTGCACTTTATCTCATTAACCCATAACCAATTTGAAGAGGATTTGAGTCATAATAAAAAATTTCAAAGGTAATATTGTAATTTTATAATACTAACCATACCATTTCATTTAAAATTTAGGACCATTTGGTGTCAGCAGGAACCCCCAGAGTCATGATTAGTTAAGCTTGAATTTTCCCAAATTATATTTTTCTCGAAACTTCCAAGTAGGGAAATTAGATGTATGTAGCTCTATATGTCCATACACTTCCATCATTGTTTCACGTTATATGCCAATCCATCTGGTGTTACTCCTTTTTTATATTAAATTCATATCTTTGTAGTACCAATCCTTTTTCATACTAGATGCACATCTCCGTAGTGATAGTCCTTTTTCATATTGGATGCCTATATCTATAGTTTCATCCTCTTTTAATACTGGATTCATCTCTCCAAAGTTCCAATCATATTTCATAATGGATTCCTATCTTTTCAGTGCCAATCATTTTTGATAATGTATGCATAACTTTACAGTGATAACCCTTTTTCATGTTGGATGTAAAGATCATATGTATTCCACAATGCCAACCTTTTTTCATGTTCTATTTGAATACCACACATATTCAACAAAGAAAACCCTTTTTTATGTTGGATGTGAAGACCATACATCTTCATTTGGGACTCATCATTCCCTCTTGAGATGTACACCAATATAGACAAATCCAATATTATCCCTGAAGTACTCAAATTTCATTATCAATAGAGGCTTGGTAATTCCATTGGCTATTTTTTATTATATTGCAATATATTGGAGATTCACTTCTCCTCTGTACACCATATCCCTAATATAGTGGTACCTAATCTTGATGTTCTTTGACTTGTAATGAAAAACAATGTTCTTGAACAAATTCACACAACTATGGTTGTCATAGAACACACAAGTCACATCTAACTTGAGATCGAAAAATCTCGCAAGTAGATTTCAAAGCCACAATGCCTCATATCTAGTTGAACAAGATGCAATATACTCTTTCTCAACTATGTTAATGTTTGAGCAATAATGGAGATTATTGAAATCTAAAATTTTTGATAAACAAATCCAATGCATGTAAATATCATAAACAATTCAAGTACATAAATTATTCAATCCATAAGACCCATGATGTACCCTTGGAGAACCCTCAAAATCTAAAGGATGAAAAACCTAGAAATCCTTTTGAGTATGATATATAATTGGCACAAAATGATTACAACACATAAACAGATTGGATGATAAGAGAGAAAAAGAGAATAGAGATCATATGTAACACTATACCAGTCTTTCCAAGTCATAGCACTTTAATAACATACAAAATTTAGTCACAAAGGAGGTAAGGAATGGTTGCGTGATTTTATGCATCGGTAACACTATAAACATTGTGAACACTATTTCACCTTAAACCTTTCACTATTTCTTACTTGGTTCCATGTTTTCACCTCATAATTTTCTCTCACACTGAAGATATGTGCCCTCCATTAATTCAATGGTGTTAACTGCCTCTAACTAAGTTGTTAATTGATTGAACTAAACTGAAGGAAATGGAACTAAATGTACCATAATGTAACTGAACAAAAATAAAAGTAGCTAAACTAATATAATTAAAATTGAATGTAACTGAACTGAACATAACTAAATGTATTTGAACTGAATTGAACATAAGTGAATGTAACTTAACATAACTGATCAAAGATGAATGTCTTTAGTGCTTCACCATTAGTGTAATCTTCAAAAACCACTTTGCATAAATTAAGGAGTTGATTCCTTAATTAAATGAACTTTGTTTATCACAAATAATACTCAATTGATGTATTATTAATTTGAGTTCACTTGGAGGCATACATGGGAAATTAAAATTTTACTCTATCTTTGAGCTCATCTCATTTATCATTAATTAAATATGCATGGTCCATGAGTGTCTAATTAATTAATTATATTTATTATATCATAATCATAATAATTGTTCCAAACCTATGATCATACGTATTACCTCGGGTCATATAGTCATATGCTAAAGTAAATCACTCTATGGGTAGCTAATCCCTAAAGGATCTTGTATCACATGTTGACCATGACTAGACATACATCATATAGTATATCCTCAACACTTAATACAACATAAGTTCCATAATTGATAAAACATAAGTCCATCTCCAGTTAAGGTGAACCATCTCATAGGGTGCCACCTATGAGAATCATTTTACTTGATATGACACAAGTCTCTAACCTTAATACAACATAAGGCCATGATATTAATGTGACATAAAATCCCAGTACAAGCATCTCTGTCGAATAGGACTTGATACAACATAGGGTCCTAACTTAATACAAAATAATCTCTTTAACATAATACAACATAAGTTAGTGAACATAATTCAACATAAGTTACATGGAGAAGATATGAACCTAATACAACATAGATTCGAGACTTGGTACAACACAAGTATCATTGGAATGTCTCTCGAATATGTGCTTTCAACACTCCCTCTCAGCAAGAAAGACATTCTCTGACATACCAGGAATTTTCTGCCATACCAAGATTATCTTAGAAGTAACTCAAATTCATCACTGACAACTTCTTATCACAAATTTGAAATCTGCTCATTAGTAGCTATGTACAGGAATTACTTTTACATGACCATGACTTCAATGAAGTAAAACTTCATCTGAGTGTGTTTTATCATAACACAGATAGGGTTTATCAGAAATATTGACTATTAACACCTAAGAATTATAGGCTCAAGTATTTCACCCTTGTAGGTAGCTTCCCAAGCTACACTACTCCTCAACATGTAGTACTATTTGCAAAAAACACATTTTTATTCTATAGTACTCTCTGACATACATATTTCTTCTGTATTTTTAGCCCCAATACACTTAGCTTTTGTAGTACTAGCCACAATTTACATTGCTTATCTTAGGCTAAAACAATAGTTGGATAACACAATCATATAGTAGGTTTTCCATGTATCAAATACGATAAAGATCCTATTCTAATGTACCTAAAATGTACTCAAACATATGCTTAGTAATAAGCATAAAATACAATAGGTCTACTCAAAGACCAACAACTACTTACACATAGTACCATCATCTTGATCCAATATAGAATAAAGTTTCACTAAACTAAAAACCATGGATTTTAAATCCATCATATACAACATTATACAACAAATGTGTAATATTGTGTACAAATAAATTCTCATATTTTCTTTCACTCTTCAACATTTGTTGACTTCTTGAATCTTCTGTTATCTCGAGAAGTTCTCTATGAGATTTCCATTCTCTGTGATGTTCTTCAATACCTGATCACTTTCTCAATGATTCTCCTCTTTATACTGTAGTAACCCAACTACCTCTCCGAGAGGGTTAGTTGTTCACTGACATTCCATACTATAACACTTCTTGAGTATTGTTGGAGGATTTAGTTGGTTTAGCCAACTAGAATTTTTAGTCGACTAATTGTATATTAGATCGACCTCATTAGTCGTCTCGGTTGGGAAAACCAACATGTAGTTAATATAACTATTTTGTAAAATGTATATAGGGGGTGTTGAGCTAGATAAGAACTTGGTTTGGTTTATTGTATGAATCCACATGTGTATTGAGTAATATAAGCTATTATTCTATCCACTATTCTTGTCTCTTGTGTCTGTCATGATTATATGATTCTTTATGTGTATTATTGGTAAATTTGCAATATGATTGATTACAACATTGGTTTCATTTCTAGTAGTACATATATAGATGAAATGACCATGACTAGATGATCTCAGAACAAGAGATTAAGAACTAGTGGGAGCGTAAAATTGCGAACTATTTGCAGAATTACACTAGGAGAAATAGACTGACTATTGCGCAAGCCAACAAGAAGTTATTATTTGAGACATAAGAGAATTTTTTAGAGTCTATACCATAGTATCTAAATAATTTACTGGATGAAAAATACGTCAGAAACTAAATACAAAGAGTTAGTCCAAAAACTAATAAGAGGTGGACATACAAATATGTCGGAGTGGTTCGAACGAATTGTAGATGAGTTTTGTGAAGAATGTCATGTGGAAGAAAGAGTATCTATTGAAAGCATCCAAGAGAGGTTGTATAAAAAATTTACTGAACAGTTTCTCTATTCAATACCTCTCTTTTTTTTAAGTTCCCGAGAGCATTCCGTATTGTTAAGAGTCGACCATTATTAATTAAATAACCATCCAACACTAATTTGGTGGAAAAGAAAAAAGCATGGGAAAATTTTGTTGAGGAAAGGGAGTGGGATTACTTTGTGAGAAAATAAATAGATCCACCTGGGCTTACTAAAGTTTCGGGTTGGCTATGGGGGGTATATTGTCATGTTTTTGGGTATAGTAGAGGAATTCTAGTCGACTGTGAAGACACCACCACCAACAATGAAAAGTTGGGGCAAGAAGGAAATAATTTGGATAGTAACTCACAAAATCACTTTGTATTTATAGAATATAGAAAGAGATAAAGGGAAAATAGAAGGGAATAACTTAGAGATAAGGCCATCGTACTCTAGAGAAGAATGACCACCAAAGTGACAGAACATGAGGAGAATCCACCAGAGTCGGGTCATGATCGACATGAAGAGGGAATAGATGAAGAAGTGTCACTAATGGAATAATATTTATGGATAGAGAAGTGTGAATCTCTCCAAATTAAGATACCCCAAAGTATTATCCCTTAGTCTCCGTTTAATTCTAACCATAGTGCTCGAGTGCAAGACATTGTCGAAGAATACCTAATACTACAATTTGGAAAGTTTGGTGTATGAAATCATCTATATGGTGAAGGAAATGTTGTCGACCATATTGTAATTCATTGACCAGAGGAAAGAAACTAGGTTACATTTCATTCATACCCATCTAACCACAGTATCCATCTACTCTACCTGGGACATGAAGGATCACCCCCCATCCAAACACATGTTTAGAGAATACATACCAGTTGGATTCATAAGGAATAATATCCCAGTTACAATAGTTCACTTAGATATCAACAAAAGGAGTCGTCATAAATCGACCACTTGTCGAGAATGAACTGACAACTACAAACAAAAAAATCCAACAGAAACGAAAGTTACGGTGAATATAGTTGTGAACAAAATAGGGTTACAAGGAGTATTCCAACACCCCCGCCACCACCCCCTCCATCGCCACCTGAAGGAGACACCGACACTGGAGACATGGTGCATGTCTTCACACACATCTCGCTGTACAAGGGAGATGAAGATCCCAGACAACATTGGTTCGTCTGCAAGTTGACCTGGGAAGAAAACACAATTACAAATGAGGATCGATAGATGGCCTAGTTTGTCGGTGCTTTGTGAAAATGGGCACTTACCTGGTATATGACATATACTAAAAAACACTAAATGCCACAAAATCATAAATTAAGCAGCAATTTCTATCATTCTTTAAAACTCCACATGCATAGCATCTAACTGCAAAGAAATTAAAAATGATAGTCCAAAAACTGACAGAGACTGTCCCAGAGTATGACAAAATATGGAAATACCTACTCATCCAACTAGATTATAAGATAGACAAACAGTTACTAATCCAATGGTTTGTTGCAGGGATTTTATATAAGACACTTATGAAGCCGTTGCAAGTCGAAATGGATGAGGACTACTTGGTGCACCCTGTTGACAACCGTATTGAGGAACAATTAGAGAGAATGAAAAAATTACTATGGGGTCTTAACCTCAAAGGCCAAGAAATCTGGTGTATAAAATACTCAATGGGTGGACATACCAAAAACAATTGCCGACAAGATGTACGCTTTGTTCAGACAAAATGATTTTGTGACATATACCAGGAGCACAATATACACATGACAAAATATTTTTCATTCAATATGAAAAATGAAAAAGATTCTTGGTGCGCAATTTGTGAATTCAAAATCCATGCAACAGTTGACTGTCACCTAAACTTGAAGAACTAACATAAATACCACGTAGTGTATCAAACAAATGTTGTTGCATGGAACAATAATGATAACATTCCAAGGAATAACGATGATCAAAATTAACAATGTAATGAAAGATACAAAGGCTGAAGGTATGAGAACGAGTACGATAATAATCATCATATGGGATATGTAGGTCGAGGCCGATTCTTTGGGAATCAAGAAAATAAACCGCAATGACCAATCCAGTGCTACACGTGATTCACCGAAGGACATCAGTATGGAGTCTTTCCATATAAATATCAAATTGATCTCATGTTTTGTACAAGTTGTGGTGCTAGCGACCACTATTTATAGGATTGTCCCACCATGCAAGACAAAATTAATAAAAAGAAGAATGCTAGCATCTTATCAAGTGTTCAAAAGTGTGATCATTAGAGGAAATTTCAATTTAAAATGGTCCTTCCAAAAATAATACAAGTTCCATGTCATCATGTATTAGCCAATCAAAATGATCTAAAATTCAAAAAGTGAGAACCTCTTAAACATTTTTTTAATATAAATTTGGGGATAGGTATCATAAAAAAAACTGCCTTTTTGTTCGTATTTTTGACATATCTCCTTGTGTTTTTACTCAAATTTTGATCGAGAAAGCTTGTTGGATGCGGAATTAAATTCTGCATCCAACGAGTACCCACTTGATATAATTTTAATGGGCATCACTACACCAAAAACAAGAAATACCTGAAAAAATGTGATGATGATGTCATCATCATGTTTTTTCAGGTATTTCTTGTTTTTGGTGTATTATGTCCCATCAAAAGTATGCTCAGTGGGTACTCATTGGATGCAGAATTTGATTCCACATCCAATGATCTCTCCTGATCGAAATTTGAGTAAAAACATAGGGAGATATGTCGAAAATACAAACAAAAAAGTAGTTTTTTTCTTTTCTTCCTCCAAAATTAATAAATATTATTTTATTGTTTTAACTATTATTTTATTATTTTTCCTTAGGAGGCCCATTTTGAGTTGAAATAGTCACTAGACAAGGTACAAAAATTGGCAATGACAATAGTAGAATAAGTAAGATAAAGAACAACGATGACTACCCTAATCCTGTAATACATAAGCAATTATATAAGGATGCATCGACTATTTTTTAAGAATTAGCTACTCAGGAAGAAAATGATGATAATCGAAAAAACATATCTCAAGAAATAATTAATCTAATACACAATGATAACTCTGTTGCTAAATTTATCGACATATTATACAATATAAAAAAAGGTCTGGCATGGATAAGAAAACTAAAAATATTTGCAGTTTTAATGAAATAAATAAAAGTGATGTTGACCCACTTGTCGACCTAGAAATTGAAGGATACCATGTCCGAAAAGTCATTCTTGACTTCATATCTCAAGTAAACATTATGACAAGAGATACATGGGAATAGTTAGGCAGACCTTGACTCAGTGAATCAGGAATATATTTAAAACTAGCGGATCAAGGACTCATCGAACCTATTGGTGTTTGGAAAAATGTTGACACAACCATAAAAGGTATTACAACACAAGTCAATTTTGAAATAATTAACCCTAAGGAAGGATCCAGTTCTTTTCTAGCCTTAATGGGACGACCATGGGGTTGAAAGATGAAGGAGTTGATCTCATTAGATAAAGGAAGGATAAAACTTAAGGAAAATGGATAGAAATTAATTGTTCCTATTCATCCTTCCCAAGGTGAACCATGGATAGAACCCATAGATGAATAAGTCGATGCCCGACAGCTATATCAAATACAAAACAATGAATACTATGCCAAGCCAAATATGTATGAAGAACTTAATTTGGGAAAACCATACTTGGTTGGTTATAATTCAGATGCAAAATTATATTATTAGGAAATGGAAAACTATGAAATACAAGTGAGGGAGTGCTGGCCTATTCAACAAATTCCAAAAAAAGAAAAAAAGACAAATTTTTTCAGTGTCCATAATACCAAAAATATTTGAAAGAAAAATTAGGGAATGCCCTTCTTTAGCTCCAATCAAAATAATAAACAGATAGTCACTTTGGTATAAAGAGAGGGAATCACCAATCCTTTATATTGAACAAGTTTCAAAAAACATAGGTGAACACGGCCAAATTCAAATCCTAGTCGAAACATTTACGGGTCAAGCTGCTCGATGGTGGGATACCCATCAGTTGAGGCTACAAACATGGTCGATAGCTTCAACATACTTTGTCAAAAGATTTGGAGGGAAGAAGCTAACAAAACAGGCACAAATACCATTCTTCACACAAGGGAAGGACCTCGAAAAACACATAAGTATATGCGAAAAAGAATGGAAAATACTTGGTTATAAAGATGAGCGAATATGGCTGCACCTCTTTCCATTAACATTAGATGGTTTACCAAATAAGTGGTACAATATGGAGGAAGCATGAGGTGAAGCATTATTATGGAACAAACTTAAATAAAACTTCACTAAGGACTTCAAGTTCATACCAGGATATGACAAACTAGTCAAAGAAACAAAAAAATAAAAAAATTCATAAAACCAACTGTTAATAACAATTCAACACAAACTCATAGCCGACCGAAAGCATCATTTCATAATATTTGGTCAAATAAAATACCATAGTCAACAAGGATTCTACTATAAATCGAGTGTACAAATGGAAAAAGCTTTCAGTGGAAATTTGATCATCCAGAAACAATGAATACTGCCCATCCCATTGACATTCTCATAACCATGATGCATGTCGATGAAAAGAAGGAAAACGGTCCAATCAAATCATCATGATCACTAGCATAAGGAGTTCCAAAACTAGCATGCATTAAAAGAACTTTTGACATAGTGTCCTTCACATTCAAATACACTAGTAATATCTTCATTGACCAGATCACCGTCTGATCCACCTATAAATACCACATCGAATGAAGACTTCACATGATTATACAAAGAACTGGAGAGACAGAGCTATCAGACTTCTAAGACTAATATACATGTTCAATAACTAGAGCATTTTACCGACAAAATGGCACTGAAAAATATAGGATCTGCAACCATCAAAACGAAAGAAGTAGAAACTACCACAACCACATTGATGCAAAGGCTGGATAACATCTGCAAAGAAAAATCCCTAGACTCTTGTTGACCGACTAAAATGTAACCTATGGGGTAATGTGGCCAACTACTGAAAAAAATCCCACACACTCGATTTACTGCAATCTTGTATGTGTTTGGTGTAACTATTTTTCACAGGTTAAAGGCCCTGCTGCCTATGAAATATGCTCTCAAAGTAGAGAGTCTCTTGAGACGTTTATGGTAAGATCTATTTAGTTAAACAGATCTTAAATCAACTAAATATCTAATTAAAAATAACTAGCTAATACTCATAAATATCTTTAACTAAAACAACAAAAATAGTAGCTCCTAATCTCTATCTATAATGCCCTAAGATGCATTATAACTATCCCAAAAATGGGAGCTGGAGTTGATAATCAGATAACAAGTTTTATTAAAAATTTAATCTATGATCCTACAATATTAGGAAAGCCTATTATCAGCAGGTACAGATCTAAATCAAATTATAATAAAATAATATTTTATCATAAATCAATTTGAAAATGAAACAAAACTCATTATTAGAATAAATTTAACATAGTATTGAAGCATAAAAAGAAGTTATACCTAAGCACTAACACTGAAATGAATAAGTTCATCTTAGGCAATCAGTACTTTGTATGAAATCATATCATTATCAACTAAAGAAAAGGAACATGAATAAATTCATACACTTTTCTATATGACAATTAGTTATTCATTCTTCAACACTAAGTACTTTGTTCATAATCCATTAAAAAGAGTTTTCACATATAATATAAAGATATATACATATGAAAAGAAATTTAACACTAGAAAACAATATTAAAACAGCATGATAATGACTTATAGACTTAGCTAATGTCTTCAGCATGTCCATAAAACATAGCAATCCTCAGAAAAAGTTCTAGAGGATCACCAATAAAATAGAATAATAATAACTTTCTCTAATATATTCGTTTATCACAAGTCTCGGGACTTTAACCCCTTTCTTCTGTTCTAAAGTTGCTTATAAAGGAAAAATAAAAGACGGCACCCGACTAACTAGAAATTCTATTTCATAGGAAAGATTCTAATCTTATCCAAATAAGGAGTAACGATGACCAGCTTCATAGGCACGTTGTTGCAAAATCATCTGGAAACAAAGATATGTCGAGAGTTTTAACTTTCTGGAAAAGTTCCAGCATTAAACTCTCCCAATCATAGTAACACCATACTGGATAATCCATGCTAACAAAAACTTAGAAATAGGAATGAAGTGATAACTGAGCATCAAATCGGTTGTAAGTCCCGAACAATCTTCATTGAGTAGTCGCACACGATCAAAAGACACGAAGGAAGACCGACATCTAGTTTCAACCCAATGGTTTCTTTGACACCTATACATATTAACAAAACGTTGTTTTAGCAAAACTTTAATGATGATAAATTAGGCGTGAGTGAGATATCTGTAGAATGTTAATTCTGTAGATATCTCAATTTAATCATTTAGACCATGAATTGAACTGAAATTGATGAATCCAAAACATAACTAACCTGTAAGAATTTATCCAAAACCCTCTGTAGGCATAATGTAAGATATAAAAAACAAAATTCAGAAGTTACCAAAAACAAAGTATCGTGTTTTTAATGCCGACTCAACTGAGAATCAGATGGGTACAGTTCTCCTAGCTTCGTTTAATTTAGCCCTGAACTTGACAGCCATGGTGCTGTTAATTCTATTCTGTTTTTTCAATTTTTGATTCCTTAACAAAATCCTTTTCATCATTTTCTTGCATTTTAACCTTTTCCCTCTTAACATGTCCCATTTCTCAACCCAAGTGATTAATTCATCTTTTAAAGATTTAATTTCTTCCAGGGTGAATGTTTTAATAACTTGTGCTTCTTTTAGGTCTGTTTGTAGGGAAGAAATCAATTGAGCATGTGGATTTGGATCAGTTTGGTCTCTTTTCAATTTTACTTGGGATTCTTCAGTTGAGTGGTGATTTCTATCAAAGTCTTGGCTACGCTCATGATTTACTTGCTGAATATCCACCACGTTGTCTGCAGAGGTAGAAATGTATTTCAGATCTAACATAGATGGGGAAATGGTGGCTGGATTCGGTCAAAGATATGAAGAATCACTCAGTTTAATAACTGAGACATCCTGAATGCTCAAATTCCTACTGGCAAGTAGACCGGCTGTCATACTGTGTGTGGTTCTTCGTATGGCCGGTTTGCTCATAGCACTGCTGGTCTGAATTTCATCCTTTGTTTGCTTTGTATTAACCTGGGTATGATAAGAACTCTTGTCTTGATAGGTTAAAGGAGTTGAGGGTTTCCTTCCTTGACCTTTATTCATAGAATTTTCAATGCTAGTTTCCACCTCAATTTTCACATCGTCCAGACTTAGGTTTTGATCAAGCTGAAACCCTTCATCCCTCAAATCATCTTGAGAACCATATTCCTCGGCTTCAAGCTCATCCTCTTCATTGTTTACCCTCCTACATCAAATCCTATGCCTCTGTTTGGGCCCTTCCTCGCTAACCCCAAACCTGTTTCTCATAAGAAAAGAATCCCAGGTCTGACCTAATTCTTCCAACCGACTAGACACAAGAATATTAATTAACCCATGGTGGAATAAACTCCTATTTTTGTCATTGACATTAGACTGATAAGTGGATTCCATTTTATGCAAATTTTTAAAATAGAAATAGGGCATATTTATAGGGTAGCCCTTAAATATCAACAACAGTCGCAGGTGATAAAATTGCATGTGAGATATCCTACCCTCACAAGTTACGTACCTAATAACTAGCTCCAGAAGAGCCCTCCCCTTTTTCATTAATAACTGGGATGGGAAGCCAGATTTGAACTTAGTTTTCCAATGAGCAGGGGTAAGAAACCATTTCCACTGGTTATTCTTGATATGTTTTACTTTATACCGCTTCTCACCAGTCTGTGGCAAGCAAATAGCTTATGAAATGAACTTCTCAAATAGATTTATCTCAACGTCTCCCACCTTTGCACGAACCCCATCAAAAGACTCCGCAAATGCCTTAGAAACAACCATATTAAAACCAAAAAAATTTCAAAGAAACTCCAACCATCCATATCTCGACACGATCTCTCAACATTATGGAGCAGCATACAGGTATTCGTCACCAATGAGTTTGAACCTAGACATTGGAGCCATGGCAGCAGATACACTAACCTCTAGGGTTTTTAAAACAGAAATTACAAAATGCAATTGTTTCATCAACAATATAGGAATTACTAGCAATACTCCAACATACCCTATTTCATTAAAACCCTGAAAACCATCCTGTAAGTCCATATCGTTAATTGGCAGAGACAAGAGGTTTCGAAGACAACTTACCAAAGGATAATGAGTCGTAGGATAGTCACAAAGGTGAGTTATGGAAAGTGATGTTTGCATGATTCTGAATTGACAGATATCAACCATCGAATGGCACAACTGCCAAAGCCTTAATTCCACCATTACTCTATCATTCATTCTGATTTCATAATGTGATAGTAATGGAGATTGATTCATCATTTTTTTTAACACAAATACTTTCCAAAACCTTAGTTCTTTGTTCAATGAATTTAGTTACAAAATATTATCATCTTAGCATAAAATTAATATCTTAGGGTAAAGGTCAAAACTGATCAGAAAATAATTTGATAATATGACCAAACCAATCTCAAAACTTAAGAAGTGACTTTAGACCTTCATCACAAACTCTAATATCAACCTATTTCGAAAATAAGAATTTGAAATAATTTATGAACATAAAGTATAGTAGGGTTTATGAGGATTCATATTAAATTCACCTTAAAACTTTTGACAACTAAGACAAAACAAATGATTCAGAAGTGATAGAGCTTTACCAAATTTTTCACCTGAATTTAGAAAATACAGTTATCACATCATGCAGTACTTAGTTTCGATTGATATCAAAATACATTCATTTGATTTTAAGCAAACATGAGTGATGAGTGAAAAATTAATAGGAGCTACTAATCTTCTATAATTATGATCCTTCTAATGATTGACAGAAATGAAGAATTACGATCACAAGAGTTGAATTTTTTGCTGCTACTAATGTTCAATCAGTCGAAATGGATTAGTCAAGTAATTTCCTGTCAGAAGTGCCTTAAGAATCAAATATTCTTGGGGCACTCTTGAGATATCAATGATGAGTTTTCTTACCACGACAAAAGAATCAATATTGCTTGAACATTACCAGAAATTTAAATTATTTGTGTAAAAAAAAAATGCTCCGAAGGGTGTTGCCTGCCAACAATTGGAGACATGCTAGGACTAAACCAGTAATCTCTATAAGAAAACACCATGCAAACTTTAGATAATCACAAATAATGTCATTAAATATCGAATCTCTGTCAAAGTGACTCAAATTCAAAACAGTCTGAACATGTGACTAGACCTCAACATATTTCTATAATAACCCTATGACTGTCATCTGAGTGTTTTGATCCTAATCAGACTCAGGAAAGAGTAAGATGACTTAATTCAAATAGAGATCCATAAGGTTGAAAACAAGTTAACCAATACCTGTATTGATATCGCTTCTCAAAAATATCAGTTAGTTTTCCCCCACATTAAAGAAACACATCAGACAATACTCTTTTTTTTTTTAACTTAGTATATATACAAATCATATTCACAGAGACAAATATGAAAAGAATTAATCAGAAACACTATCTTAGCTTGGTGACTAAATAGATAGCCTTATTCACCAACCCTACCAGAAACTGATCAGGCCAGCTCATGATGAGACTTTCTGTCTCTCAGTTATTAGACTGAGAGTCACTATCATTGGCTTGGTAACCAAATTTTGACAATGTCATTCCAATAGGATTTATGATCATAAGAAGGCTGGCTCACGATGAGACCTCTTGTCTTCTGATAATACTTTTCATATTCACCTAATTTTAATATTATTGTCTTAGTTGAATATTCAAATGTATTCCAAAATGGGGGAAAGAACTATAGACTATTTAAGAGTGCTTAGAGATAACTAGATATCTTCAACAAGTTTTTTGAGCTTAGCAGACATTTATTGAAATCTGTAAATAAATTACCCGAAGTACTTGATCTCTAAGAAATCACTCAAAGACAACAATCAAGGATTGCTGACAACAAAATTGAGGAGGCTTAAATTGCCACAAATATGGAAACCAATCACTTGTTAAAGATCCGATATTCCCTGTCATCATAAATGACTACAGTCTAGTATGCATTTGAATCATTAGGTTCTAAGTTCCTGCAAAATGCTTCATGTTGAATTTTGTGATTTGAATAAAGGAGGCGCCTTTAAAAACGAATATTCACAAAGTCATAATACAAACTTATGTACAATATGATCTGAAAAGTTTGATTATTTTCATAAACTATCACCTAAAATTGCAACTAAGCATTATGATGATGATAATAATGAAAATAATTAGTAAATATAAGATAAAAAATTTCAGCCAGAAATCAATCATAAATTGCAATCTTATGTATAGAAATCTACATAGATGTAAATATACAATGGAAAGTTTTGGTGATGTGTCATTATTGAAAGTACTTTTTAAGGGCATGCCAATTTACCAGAAGGGTACTGAGCTGTCCTTGTAAAGTCTTTAAACAGAAGGTATTTGGGCCAAGATTTTCTGCTATAACATATGGACCTAACCAAAGACGTTGATTTGGTATGTTCCCCTTTGTCCTCATGTGCTTTGTCCCATCTCAGAACCAGATCATCTACTTGCAATTCTCGATTCGAGGACGAGCCATGATCAAACCATGTCTTAATAATTTGCTTGTGTTTCACAACGTGTTTTTTGGCATTTTCTCTTTCTTCTTCCAACTTCAATAGTATATTAATTCTTTCTTCTATGGCTGAACATTTAGCCTCTTGAACAGCTCATGCAAGTGTAAGGAAGGTAAAAACAGGTTTGGAGGAAGAATAGCATCTACTCCGTGTACCAAAAAGAAGGGAGAATTATCAATAGATGATTTTGGAGTGACCCTATCAGCCCACAGAGCTTGATGCAGGACAGTATGCCAATTCCTGTGATTTTTAGCAATTGATCTTTTCAAAATTTTTAGCAAATTCTTATTCCTCGATTCAGCAAGGCCATTGGCTTGTGGATAATAGTTTGCTGAATATATAATTCTAATTCCCTTTTCTAGAGAAAATTCAGTAAATTCTCCAGAAGAAAAATAAGATGCATTATCAAATACAAGAGTTTCAGGCACTCCAAATCTGGTGATTATATTAGCTTCAATGAAGTGCAATACCTGATTCGTATTAACCACTCGCTGGGGTTTAGCTTCATACCATCGAGTAAAATAATCAGTAGCAGTTATAATATACTTATGCTGAAGGGAGGAATATGGATTTATTGGTCCAACGATATCAATTCCCCATTGTTGAAAAGGTCTGTCTACCATCATAGGTTGTAATGGAAAAGCTAGTTTTTTAACTCTGCCAGCTGTGGCCTGACAATCCTGACATCTTCTAACAAAAGCATGAGCATCTTTAAACAGAGTTTTCCAGAAATAACCTGCTCTCAAAACTTTATGAGCAGTATTATTACCACCGAAGTGGCCACCAACGGGCCCATCATGTAGTTGTGTTAAAACTAAATCAGATTCTTCCTTTTCTAGACAATGAAGTAAAACTCCATCTTCATTCTTCCTGAAAAGTACATTATTTACCAATTGGTAGGGTGCTGATTTCAATCTCACCGCCCTTTTATTTTTGGTATATAAATGATTTGGGGCAGTTCCAGTTTCAAGGTAGATGCGAATGTTAGTATACCATGAGCTAATAGGATCTGTGATAAAATAGATTTCTTTCTGCAATAAAACATCATCTAAAGGTATGTCACTCTGGTAAACAGGGAGATGTGCTGATTCAACAGCCAAATAACACAACCCCAAACCTTGTATGACCTGGGAGGGTTTAATCTCTAGATGATATTCTTGAAGAGCATCCATCCAATGTGCTCTTTTTTGTCCAAGGTCCTTTTGTACCAATAAATTTCTTACAGCACTAAATGGAACAATTACCTTGGTTTTGGACTTAAGAAGATAAGGGAGGAAATGTTTTATTGCTTTGAACACAACAAAATCCTGTTTGTCCACTTCATGATAATTTAGTTCATCTCCTTTTAAATTTGAGATCATGAAGGATATAGGTACTTCATCCTCCCACTAATTATTTTGGGTAGGAACAGCTGCATAAGATATATCATATGCAAAAGTATAGAGAATAAAGTCTTTCCTAAATTCAGGACTCACAAGTGCGGGTGCCTAAGCTATGGCCTCTCTAATCCTCATAAATGATTTCTTTTCTATATCCCCCCATGAAAACTACTATCCTTTTTAATCATATTCTGGAGTGGATGAACAATTTCAGAAAAACTTGGAACAAATTTCCTTATGAAATTTCTCTTTCCCAAGAAGGATTGCATGGATTTCTTAGTAGCCAGAAAATGAATTTTTGAAATGGCTTCCATTCTCTCTGGATCAATCATAATCCCTTCTTTTGACACTACAAACCCTATTAAAATCCCCTCATTTACTGCAAATATTTATTTTTTTGGGTTGAGGGAAATACCAAATTTCTTACAGCTTTCAAGCACTTTTCGTAAGTGTGAGATGTGATCAGACCTATTTTTTGAAAATACAGTAACGTCATCCAGATAGACTACAACAGAATGGTTTATCAAGCCTTTGAAATCAGTAACCATTTCTCTTTGGAATGTAGCCCTAGCATTTATCAAACTGAAGGGAATATTCCTATAAGCATAGGTTCCCCAGGGTGTCCTAAAAGTAGTTTTCAACTGATATGCAGGGGAAATAAGAACTTGGTTGTACCCAGAGAAACCATCTAATAAAGACAACATATGAGCACCTGACACCTTTTGAAGAATTTGCTCCATGGGAGGAATAGGGTAGTTGTCCTTCTCTGGTGATCTGTTTAAGTTACGAAAATCTACACATAGATGAATATCCCCATTCTTCTTCCTAAGGGGAACAAGGTTAGCCACCCATTGCGTATGGCATACAAGAAATATGATCCTAGCATTAAGTAGTTTATTCAATTCTTTCTTTACTGCTGGTTCTAGGGTAGTGTGCATTTTCCTTAATTTTTGCTGGAATGGTTTTGACTGAGGCTTCATGGGGATCACATGTTGTATGATCTGGGTGTCAAAAGTTTTCAAATCATCATAAGACCATGCAAACACATTTATGAATTCATTAAATAGTTTCAGGAAGGCCACCTTTTCATTTGAAGTGCAATCTGATCCTAAGTTGATATTTTGAAGGTTCGATTTTGTGCCTAAATTAATGGTTTCATAACACATGTTTGACCTATTTGTCTTTCAATTAGGCACTCCCTTGAATTTATCATGCAAATAATAAAAATTTTCAAGCCTAAGAACTAACATAGGGATTGAATTTACCTATTCAAAAGACTTATCAATAGGACGAGGAGGGTGAATTACCGAAAAAATATGTAGATCCTCATCATATGTAATTTCATCAATCGCTTATTCTTTAAAAGCATCCTCTTATGTTAAGAAATAAATAATCTGTGAATCATCATTAAAGACCCACCAATTAGTAATATTATCTAGAATAGATGGTCTAAATAATAATTCGATAGAAAAACAATTAGGGGAAATTTTTCAGCGGGAATAAGTCGTGAAGCTACGTTTGCTAACAAATCAGCTTCTTGATTCTGAAAACAAGGAATGGATTCAATATTAAAAGAATTTAGTGCTGAAATCAGATTCCGTACCTCATTTTGGTAACTTTACAGGTGATTAGATAGACAGTGAATGGAATTACAGACCTACCTAACAATTATTTCAGAATCACCAAATGCAATCAGAAATTTAACTTTTAAGTCTAATTCCTTCTTGAGTCCTTGTATAAGGGATTCATATTCAGCCGTGTTGTTTGTGCAAATAAATTCAAGTCTACAAGACAGCATGAATTTGTTTCCTGCAGGGTCTAGGAGCATACAACCTACTCCTGCACCTTCATTTGATCGAGATCCATCAAAATATAAATGCCAAGGCTTATCAACAAGGATATTTACATCATTTACAGTACTCACATTATTTACCAGACTAGGGGCAGCTTCCTGAAAATCACAATGCAGAATTTCTGATTTATTTACAGAATTGATAAATGTAGATTTAAGTGTAGGAAAACTCCCTAAATCAAAATCATACCCATAGTTTCCTAAAATAGAATCATTGAAAAGAACTGGTTCATTAGGAGCATTTATTTCAGTTACCGTGTGTTTCATGTACCTTTCTCTGTCAATTCTAATCTGATTTGGACACCCATTTTTAGGCAACCATAAATGTGACCAATCAGTTGAAAAATATCCTCTTAAGGCTTGAGAGCAGTCACGACTTAAAAATAGTCCATAGACATCTGGTATGTTTTCCACCACTACATCAATAACCTGAAATATCTCTAGATTGGTAGCCATCCTAATCATTACTCCTTTTAATTCTCCTATAATTTTTACCTTAGATCAATATAATTGACTGATTTGGATTTCACAAGGAGTGGGTTTGGCATTCAGCTTCTTACAAACTGAGTAAGGCATGACGTTTGATGAAGCTCCAGAATCTATCATATAGTTATGAACATTCTGGTTGAAAATTTCCAACGTTAGCAGAAAAGGTGGATTTGTAGATTTAGAATTCTTACCTATAAGTGAATCTTTATCAGCAGCTATTTTGACATTACCGTTATAGCTTACTGTTGTTTTACTAATTGTAGGATCAAGGTTATTAACCGAAGGTACAGAGGGTTGATTCTTTGTTTTAGTGGTTGATGGATTCGATAAGTTAGTGTTAGAATAAGCAACCCATAGTTTACCCACTTAGACATTAATTTAATTATTTTTGTCTTATTTTCCTAGTTCATGTGTCCCACCTTGTGCAAGTTGTCATTTGCCTATCCATAATGGACAAAATTTCCTTATTTGAATCATGTAGCACATGGGAGAGCTAAAAGAATCAATTCTTCTTTATTCTCGGCCTCCTAGGAACCCTTCTGCTTTTTCTGCTTTATTGCCTACTTTTTCAGTGTTTTAAGGCAAAAGGAAAAGCTAGACTAGGTGAGGTTGACTAGTTTTTTGTCCTACACATTCTCCTCTATTTTCTCCATGAAAAAGCATGTATGAGCAGCCATTCCACCACTCTTTAGTTTTCTTAATCCTTTTTTCCAATTCGTGAGCTCCATGACAGATTTGGGATCAACTTTTTACACCTATGGGGGATTTGCTTATTTTTGGTAAGCCTGCTTTATGCTAGATTTGATTTGCTCCTCATGCAATCGAATCCTTTATGTATTCTATTTATTCAGTAACTTATGTTATTACAGGGTTGGATATTGTACACTTACATAATACATTTTAGTGTTACAGCTCCAATTTCAGTCTCTTTTGTGAGTGATTTTGCATGATCAATTGTTAATTGTTGTGAGTAAAATTAATCTATCACTGGGTTCAATTTCCACATAGTATCAGAGCCATTGCAGATTGTATTCTCTCCTTCAAAATTGTTTTGCAGGTTCGACATCAGTGACTGGGAGCCATCTATTGACAGCCGGGACAGATTTTCTAAGCTATGGATCAATCACAGAAAACTATCTTGACTCCCTTCAATTTATTTGAATGGAAAGCAGAGATGGAGATACTGTTGAGAGCGAAAGGCATATACAGGGTGACTGTGGCAATAGAAGCAGAGCCCAATGCAGCTGCAGAGAAGATAAAATGGCACAACAAAAGGGATGAGGCCTATGGCCTCCTGTGTCTAAGTATTTCCAGAGACCTCCTTTTCCATCTTGATGGATTGAAATCACCGAATGAAGTATGGGAGAATATTGCTGATCTTTTTGGAAAGATAGATGAGATGATGGGACATCAAATCGAAAATGAGCTGATTTCTCAGAGTTCAAATAGCTTTGAATCCCTGCAGCTATATTTCTCCAAGTTCAAAGCACTATTTTTGCAGCTGAAATAGTATGGGATCAAAAAGAAGGATGATCAGCTCATTCTAGCCATCCTCTCGAATCTAGGCACTGACTATTCATTGTTTGTTTTGACCTTCTATGCCACAAAACTGACAGCTCGAACCTGGAAGATGCCTAGCCTTGTAGATTTCATGGAATCTCTTACACAAGAACAAGACAAGCTGGTGATGATGGGCACCATCAAACCATCCAAAGATCAAGATTTGATTGCTGGAGATTTGAAGGTGGATTCAAAAAGAAAAAAGAAAGCTAAAAATCCACCTGAGCAAAAGAGAGACAAGAAACAGTCTCCGGAGGAGCCACAAGGTTCCAAGAAGAACTATCAGAAGAAGAAAAACAAATGTGAAATGAACAAGTGCGCATACTGCAATAAGGGAAATCACTCTAAAATCTCTTGTATGAAAAAGCAGATTGATATGTTGACCCAACTCCTAGAGAAGAATGGCATCTCCCTTCCAGAAAGCTCAAAGAAGAGAGAAGGAGGATCAAGTTCAGATGACAGAGAGAGAGTTCATGCATTGGTTGATGGCACATCAAGCTCACCTAGTTTTATCATTGATTCTGGAGCTTCAAGACACATGGTTTCGACCAAGGAGGCCTTCTCCTCACTTGACAAGTCGAAAGGACCATCTATAGTACTGGGAGATGACTCTCTCACTGAAATTTTGGGAAAAGGGAGGATTGATCTTGATCATGGTCAGTTCAGAAATGTGTTGCATGTGCCTGGTCTTGCCTCCAACCTTCTATCAGTGTATCAGATGACTCATACTGGGTCTCCTAAGAAAGTCATATTCTCCCCTGATGAAGTTGAGATCACAGAAATCTCAAGTGGTAGAGTCATTGAAAAAGGAGTTGCAAATCATGCTCAAAAGGTATACATGTTCTCACACTTCCTACCTTACTCAAACCCGTCTGCTATTCTGATTCATGCTAATGAAGCAAGCAATCTTTGGCATGAAATATTTGGCCACCTAAACTACAAATATATTTCTGATCTTAGTGAAAAAGAGATGGTCATAGGGTTTCCTAAGATAATTTTTTCCAAAGGAGTCTGCCAAGGTTGTATCCTAGGAAAACACCCAGAGCACAAATTTGAGAGAGCTAGTCATGAGAGAACCTCTGCACCCCTCGAGCTGATTCATAGTGATGTTGCTGTCCCATTCCCTCATATGTCCATGAGTCAGTCCAAATATGCATTGACCTTTATTGATGATTTTTCCAGGTATTGTTGGGTTCACTTCATGAAACACAAGTCTGAAGTTTTTGGCCTATTCAAAGTCTTTAAGGCTTTGGTTGAAAACCAGTGTGGAAGGAAACTCAAGGTCCTCAGATCTGACAATGGTGGTGAGTATGTCAAGTATAATTTTATTAACTATTGTGCAGATGCAGGTGTTCAGATGCATCATTCTATCCCTTACACACCACAGCAAAATGGTGTTGCTGAGAGGAAGAACAGATCACTGAAGGAGATGGCAACATGCATGATGGAGGCCAAAAATTTTCCACCAAAGTACTAGGCCGAAGCTATAAAATATGTGGACTATAATCAGAATAGGGTGCCTCATAAACAGCTTGATGGTATGACTCCCTTCGAAGCATGGAGTGGGAACAAGCCAGATGTGACCTATTTCAAGATTTTTGGCTCAAAGGCTTGGGCTAGGATTCCAACAGAGAAGAGGAAGGCTTTGCATCCCCAAAGCCAAGAGTGTCTTTTTGTTGGATACTCTGAAGATTCAAAAGGGTACAAGTTGATAAATTTGAGCACAAACAAAGCCTTCATTGAAATGTGTGTTCAGTTTGAAGAAGAACCCCTTGCAGCAGTGGAAGTTGGTGAAGCCTCTTCACCACCTGGACCTCAAGAAGTAAGTAAAGAGTTTGTTGAACATGCTGATTCTGAATTTTCTGATGGATATGATTTTATTGCAGACCCAAACATCCCTACAAGGCCAAAATGGGTAGCCAAGACACTACATGCAGCAGGTGAGCTAGCTGGGGATCCCAATGACCCAAGGAGGACTAGATCTCAATTTGAGAGTGGTCTGTGCATGAAGGACCCTATGTTTGCTGGAAAATGCTATTTGATGGTGGATTCTGATTCTCAAACATATGAATAAGCAGCAGGATATCCAATATGGAAAACATCCATGAAGGAGGAGTTTAGCTCACTCCAGAAGAGCAACACATGGGAGCTAGTCGATCTTCCTCCAGGAAGAAAGTTAGTCCAGTGTAAGTGGGTCTATAAGACCAAATTTGCTGCTGATGGTTCACCACTAAAGTACAAGGCCAGATTGGTATCCAAGGGCTACTCACAGGTTCATGTCATAGATTACAATGAGACCTTTTCCCCAGTGGCAAAGATGGATTCCATCAGGCTAGCTCTAGCCATTGCATCCTCAAGGCAATGGGAGGTACATCACATGGATGTAAAATGTGCCTTCCTGAATGGATATCTCACTGAAGAGATATATATGCATCATCCTCAAGGTTTTTCTACCAACCCTTCTCTTGTGTGCAGGTTGAGAAAGTCATTGTATGGGCTAAAGCAAGCCCCCAGGGCTTGGTATGCCAAGATCGATAGCTTCTTGCTATCACTGAATTTTGTTCGGTGAAAATCAGATCCAAATGTCTATTTGAAGTTAGTTAATGGTTCATTAATGATCATTTTGTTATATGTTGATGACCTCCTCATTACAGGAAGCTCACAGGATGAGATTGCTTCCTTAAAGGGTGATATGAACCAAGCCTTCTCCATGACAGATTTGGGGCTCTTAAGTCAATTTTTGGGGCTTGAAATTGCTCAAACCAAAGCTGGAATCAAGGTGCACCAGTCCAAATATGCCTTGGAATTTCTGAACAAATTCAAAATGAAGGATTGCAAAGCAAGAAAAATTCCTTTTCTTTCATGAGTGAAGCTGGAAGAAGCTGATTATTCACCTATGGTAAACAATACACTGTATAGGAAATTGATTGGATGTTTATTGTATCTGACACATACTAGACCTGATATTTGTTATGTAGTAAGTGTGGCTTCTAGATTCATGGATAACCATTAAGAGATCCATTGGAAAGCAGCCAAAAGGATCCTTAACTTTGTTCAGGGAACAAGGACACATGGGATCTTCTACAAAGCAAAATATGATCTTGAGTTGATTGGATTTAATAACAGTGATTGGGAAGGTGATAGAACAGAAAGAAATTCCACATCAGGATATGTGTTCATTCTTGTAGAAGGTCCAATTAGCTGGTCAAGCAAGAAACAGAGTGCCATTGCACTCTCATCTACAGAAGCAGAGTACAGAGGAGTTGTTAATGTAGCTACTCAATGTTTATGGTTGTAGGGATTACTTGGAGAGTGTGGCTTCAAACCAGAGTACTCAACTACCATCTACTATCATAACCAGAGTACCATTCGAATATGCAAAGATCCAGTTCAGAAGCAGAGAACCAGACACATTGAGATCCATATGCACTACATCAGAGAGCTTGTACATGATGGCACCATTCACCTACTCTTCTGTTCATCTTCAGAACAAGTAGTTGATATCTTCACCAAAGCATTTTGTGAGAAGACCTTCAGCAATCTCAAATCACTGCTGGGGATTTCTGATCATGCTATGAAGCATGAGTGAATACAAGATTTCCAAATTTTGTTTTATTGTCCATGTTTAATGGAGGATTTTCCCAAGTTGGTTTTGCCTCTTTCCTTGGTTGTATGGACATGCAGTATGTAAAAGGGTCACTAATCCTTGTTTCTAGGCCCTATATTTTTTATATATTACTCATAATTCAGGCTTAAGGGGGGGTGTTAGAATAATCAACCCATAGTTTACCCACTTAGACATTAATTTAATTATTTTTGTCTTATTTTCCTAGTTCATGTGTCCCACCTTGTGCAAGTTGTCATTTTCCTATCCATAATGGTCAAACGTGCCTTATTTGACTCATGTAGTGCATGGGAGAGCTAAAGGAATCAATTATGCTTTATTCCTGGCCTCCTAGGTGCCCTTTTGCTTTTTATGCTTTATTGCCTGCTTTTTCAGTGTTTTAAGGAAAAACGAAAAGCTAGACTAGGTGAGGTTGACTAGTTTTTTGTCCTACACATCCTCCTCTCTTTTATCCATGAAAAAGCATGTATGAGCTTCCATTACACCAATCTTTAGCTTGCCTAAGCCTTTTTTCCAATTTTTGAGCTCCATGACAGATTTGGGATCAACTTTTTACACCTATGGGGGATTTACTTATTTTTGGTAAGCCTGCTTTATGCTATATTTTATTTGATCCTCATGCAATCGAATCCTTGATGTATTCTATTTATTCATAATCCTATGTTATTACAGGGTTGGCTATTGTACACTTACATAATACCGTTTAGTGCTATAGCTCCAATTTCAGTCTCTTTTGTGAGTGATTTTGCATGATCAACTGTTAATTGTTGTCAGTAAAATTAATCTATCAATGGGTTCAATTTCCACAGTTAGAAAGTATCAAACCACCACGAATGGGATAAATTTTCAATAGATCAAACATACTAATATTAGCTCTCTGTTTCTTAAGGTCTTCTATGATGTCATATTGTAGGTCTATACCTTGAGTAACAAGCTGTTGATTTGAAGTTTGAGGACTGTTCTTAGGTACTGATGATGGTTGCGGATCTACAAACCCTTTACTTCTGGTGTTAAGGGTATGCTGGTTTACAAAGACAGAATGATCACTAGAATCTCCTTCTTTGGTTGAACTATCCCAAAAATGGCAATTAAGCGGAAGAGGATTTTCAAAGGTTTCTTCTTCGGTTTTAGGTTGATCAGATTCATGATCATCATCTGACTCCTGATCGGTTGAGGAATCTGGAAAAGCATAAACAACCCTTATAGTATTGAAAACCTCCTCATTAGTTGATATGTCATGGGAATTATTTTTCCTAGCGTTTGAATATATAAATGGATGGTATGGGGTCTTGAAATTTGCTCTGTTTGAAGTACCCTCCACATTGTTTCTTTTCAATATCACCACTTCATTTGTAAGAGACTTAATTGCTTGTTGTAATTTATCTACATCAAAAGCAGGGGCATCTTTTTTATCTGTGTTAATTCTAGAAGTGGTTTCGTTGTGTTTATGAATAGAACCATCAACCTTTCCATTATTTTCTAGCTCGAACGTCAATGAATTTTTCTCAACCTTTATTGCTTCATCAAAGGCTTCCACTAAAGTGATTTTACCAGCTTGTTTGACAAACATACCAAGGTATTTAGGTAAGGCTGAAGCATAATTTTCGATTATAATGTCTTCTAGAGGTTGGGAGGCCACTGGTATCTTATTCATAAGAGTTAGAAAATGCTGATTAAAATCCTTTATCCTTTCTTTACTCTCCATCTTAATCCTATCCAATTATAGTGCTAACACAACAGGAGTTTTATCTTCACCAAACTTATTCAGGAATGCTTGACTAAAATCACTCTAGCTTGTTATGGATCCTTGTGTCAAAGAAAAATACAAAACTGTAGCCTTTCCTTCGAAAGTTAAATGAAATAGTCGACATACCACATCCTCATGCTAGACATTCATAGTCTGAACAACTAATATGAACTTTTCAATGTGATTATCAGCTAAGCCCTTATCATCCGAGTCAAACTTAGATAGCAATTTATCAGGGTGTTTGGGTAAATTATGCTGTAATCCAGGTACAGCAATAGCACCATGTCATAGCCATGGTCTATTGGCATTAGGGTTACCATGATTATGGTCACCCATGTCGGGATTAGGATCTGAATCCAATGAAGACTTGCTGTTTTGGTCACGTGGACTATCTGGTGGTGATTCAGGAGGTGAAGGAGGTAGATCGGATCCACCTGCAGATAAAAATCGTCGAGAAGTGTTATGACCAGCCACTCCTCTTAATATATTACTAAGGTGATAATCAGGAGTCCCTACCAATGATTCAAGAGGTTCTTCTCTAGCTAAACCAGCAGCTACTTTAGTCACTACCAATGTTTGGAAATTAGTTCTTCTTGGTAATCCAAAATTAATTGGGGGAATCCCTGTTTGGCAAGAATATGCTCTGGTTAAGATTCTACGTGATTCCTCTAAAGTTTGACTTATCTATTCAGGGGAAATTGGTGAGGCATTAGGGTCCCTTTCAATTATAGTCCTACCAGTATCTAGGAATGGAGTATTTATAGTTTCAGGTTGTGGTGTAGAGACCGGGGTAGAAAATGTTCCAAAACTTATGAGGGAGGAAGTTGGTTGATCACTGGTAGGAGCCTTATGCGATTGATCAGCCATTAATCTTTTAGCTTAGGCCGTCCTTCTAACGCCATTTGTTGGCTGACTAAAATGTAACCTTTGTGGTAATGTGGCCAACTACTGAAAAACAACCCACACACTTGACTTACTGCAATCTTGTATGTGTTTGGTGTAACTATTTTTCACAGGTTAAAGGCCCTGCTGCCTATGAAATATGCTCTCAAAGTAGAGAGTCTCTTGAGACATATATGGTAAGATCTACTTAGTAAAACATAGATTAAATCAACTAAATATATAATTAAAAATAACTAGCTAATACTCATAAATATCTTAAACTAAAATAACAAAAATAATAGCTCCTAATCTCTATCTATAATGCCCTAATATGCATTATAACTATCCCAAAAATGGGAGCTGGAGTTGATAATCAGATAACAATTTTTATTAAAAATTTAATCTATGATCCTGCAATATTAGGAAAGCCTATTATCAACAGGTACAAATCTAAATCAAATTATAATAAAATAATATTTTATCATAAATCAATTTGCAAATGAAACAAAACTCATTATCAGAATAAATTTAACATAGTATTGAAGCATAAAATAAGTTATACCTAAGCACTAAAACTGAAATGAATAAGTTCATGTTAGGAAGTCAGCACTTTGTATGAAATCATATCATTATCAACTAAAGAAAAGGAACATGAAGAAATTCATACACTTTTCTATATGACAATTAGTTATTCATTCTTCAACACTAAGTACTTTGTTCATAATCCATTAACAAGAGTTTTAACATATAATATAAACATATATACATATGAAAAGAAATTTAACACTGGAAAACAATATTAAAACAACATGATAATGACTGATAGACTTAGCTAATGTCTTCAACATGTCCATAAAACATAGCAATCCTCAGAAAAAGTTCTAGAGGAACACAAATAAAACAGAATAATAATAAGTTGCTATAATATATTTTTTTTATCACAAGTCTCAGGACTCTAACCCCTTGCTTCTGTTCTAAATTTGCTTATAATGGAAAAATAAAAGACTCCAACCGACTAACTAGAAATTCTATTTCATATGATACCATGTTTTCATGCACTTGTGGTTTTAAACATTCTCACACATGTAGTGCACATATTCCTGAAACATCCGCTTCTGAGGAACACTTGCCACTTGGAAAAGCATGTTGCATAGTTTATTTTTTTTGGGCATGTAAGGAGAGACAAATATTATGTTAGATATTTTGAAATTTCCTAACATATATGTTTCTTTGTAAGACAATTTAATACTTTTGATATGAATATGTTTGTATTTTTTTTATTTTATCTTGAGTGAACATCCCTTCTACAAATTACTACCAGTGATATTTCTATAGTTCTCTTTTCAGGGTTTGAGAAATCCTTTTACTTATTCATAACACCAACAATGACCCAGCCACATTTCAATAAAATAAAAAATGGAAATCTCTTAAACTATGATTGTTTGGATATCTACTCCAATCTGTGTATAATTGCTAATAATATTTAGAAGAAAAATACTTGTGGAAAAATGTCAATATGTCTACCTACATTAACTATGGTGACATTCTTTTGGAGTATAAATCGTTGTTTGAACACACTAGCTACAACCGAGTGCAGGAACTAGAGTAGCAGGAAGAAGAAGTCCTTGAGAGATAGAAATGATCATTAGAGGAAATTTCAACTCAAAATGGGCCTCCTAAAAAAAATTAGTAAAATAATAGTTAAAATAATAGTTAAAATAATAAAATAATATTTATTAATTTGGAGGAAGAAAAGAAAAAAACTACTTTTTTGTTTGTATTTTCGACATATATCACTATGTTTTTATTTAAATTTCGATCGGGAGAGCTCATTGGATGTGGAATTTGCATCCAACGAGTACCCCCTTGGCATACTTTTGACAGACCCCGCTACCCCAAAAACAAGAAATACCTGAAAAAATGCGATGACATCATCATCACATTTTTTCAAGTATTTCTTGTTTTTGGGGTAGTGGGGTCCGTCAAAAGTATGCCGAGGGGGTACTCATTGGATTGGTAATTTAATTCCACATCCAATGAGCTCTCCCTATTGAAATTTGAGTAAAAACATGGGGAGATATGTTGAAAATACAAACAAAAAAAAGTATTTTTTTATGATACCTATCCCCAAATTTATAATAAAAAAGTGCTTAAGACCTAGACGGTATTTCAAATTTAAATCAATTTCATTGGCTAACACATGATGACATGGAATTTTAATTAGATTTAAAAGGCCCATTTTGAGTTGAAATTTCCTCTAATGTACTCCCGTTTTTTGCCAATTCCAAGAGAAGGTTGGAAGCACAGAGCAATCTACGCTAGAAGATGCACCAGAAGATGTGCAAGAAGAGGAAAAGGAAGATGAAGAGGACCAAGAAGAAAAACATGGAGAAGAGTTAGAGGAACCAAAAGAAAAACCTCTGGAAGTAGACTCTTCAGATGATGTCGATGGAGAAATCGTATAACTCTAGTTTTTTCATCTAAAATCTAAACATTTTTTCTAAGTATGGGATGAGCCCGTGGTGTAGGAAACACCACCCAAAAAAAATAAACACAAGTAACAAAAAACGCAAGAGAGGAAGCATGAGAAAGGTGCATGAGAAGAAAAATTAAAAAAAAATCAACAAGAAAGAAAAGGCCGCACATGTTGCACCACCTCCTATGTCCATTGCTTCATGGCTCGGGATGAGCCACATGTGAGTGTTGGGGTATTGATGGGCCTAGGGAAATCATGCAAGAAATAAGCGCAAATGAAGAAATGCACAAGAATCTATCCATAGCACAAGAAAAAAAAGGAAAAGGAAGCATGCAATAGGTATAGAAGAAATCTGCACAGAAGAGGAAATATGTGTAGAAGAAGGAATATGCGTAAAAGATGTCACCTACACAGAAAAGGGAAACTGCACCGAAGGAAAATGCATGCAAGGTAAAACAATAGAACAAGTGCATATTAATAGCCAAAAGCGACAGAATGATCGTGGGTGCTGAAGTCAGCTTAAGTTGGTGGATGCCACACGAGTGAACACATGCTATAAGTAAGGTCATTAGTGCCTCGTGTCAAGTAATGATAGCCATAGCTGTAGCCTAGGAGGTGGTCGATGGTGATAGTTAATAGAATTCCTATATGCAGTTGAACCTGTGTGGTCATGTAAAATAGTATAAATAGGAGGGATGCAATAGTTAGAGGGATGCTTTTATTTTACTCTCTTGTGGCTTTTTAGATCACTTTTAGTTGCTTTTGATTGGTTAGTAGAGGGATGATCTCTGAAGGAGTAGAGGGAAGTTGTGAGATCTGAGTGGTAGATTAGTCAAAAGTATGTAGGATGTAGTCGAAGGTAGTGCAGTAGAAGAGAAGCTCTACTAGAGAGGTGCATATGCTAGAGAAATCGATCCAGGTCGTGTGCAGATTAGTAGATGGTAGCAGTAGTTAGGAGAAATAAGACAGAGAGCATGAGAGTAAGAAATATTTTGAGCAGAAATCTAGATCTAAGACATTCTGCAGTCAAATGCAGGCTAAAGGCGCCTTGTGGTTTTTACCCGGATGGGTTTCCACATTAACTCTCATGTGTGTTGATGATTGAATGTGTGTGGTTGTTTATGTTTATGATGCAAGTCCTGTCATGGTTGAATGAATGTTGTACTGTCAATATAATTCCCAATGCATGAATAGGATATTATGCACAACTTTTGAGTATTAGTTATGGTTACAGTGCAATCATTGTTGCACATCTATTATATTGCACCTGTCTGTTAGCTTGCTATTATATCCCTTTATGTTTAAAGTACTAAGGCCGAATCTGTGTTGCGCCGTTAGTAGTTAAGAAAGTATATGCATGGTGCTATAGTTTGGAGTAAATGACTCCATCCTCACAACTTGGTCGAGCTCCTTGGTTGCACGCCAAGGGACTATAATCCCTCGATGAGCCGCGGAAACATGGTTCTGACAGTTACCCATCGAAGAGATATCTCAAGTGAGACTATTCCTGCTTTGCGAGTGTTGTCGACGGGGCTTGCTCTATTGGGCCGGTATCTCAAGTGTTTGTTGGGTTGATAGGATGCACAGAACCTGGGTCACGTGATTTAGGAAAAGTGGCCAACACATTTTAAATAAAAGGAGAGATTGGGTGTTACGAGTTTAGAGATATTAGGGATTAGGGTTTTATAGAGAGAGACAAAGAGAAAGACACAGATAGGTGGATAGGGGTCTAGAGAGAGAGACATTGAAGGTTAGGGGCTTAGAGAAAGAGAGATTGTGTGTTAGCATGTTAGAGAGAGATTGGAGGTTAGGTGTTTATCCAGAGAGAGATTGTGATTTAGAGAGAGAAATATCAATAAGGAGATAAAGATTGGGGGTTAGTCATTTACCTAGAAAGAGAGAGATTTTGGAGGTTAGGAATTTACAGAGTGAGAGATTGAGGGTTATGGGTTTAGAGAGAGATATAAATTGTAGGTTTGGCGTTTAGATAGATCGAGAGAGAGGGATTCAAGGTTAGAGGAATAGAGAGAGAGAGACAAAAACATTGATTGGGGGTTAGCGTTTTAGAGAGAGAGAGAGAGAGAGAGAGAGAGATATCGGTAGTTAGGGGTTTAGAGAGAGATATATATTGGGGGATAGGGGTTTAGAGAGAGGAAATGTGAAACAAAGAGGTTGTGGGTTAGTTGTTTAGAGAGAGAGAGATATATATTGGAAGTTAGATGTTTTGAGAGGGATATAGGTAGATTAGGGGTTATGGGTTTATAGAGAGAGATAGGTGGTTAGGGTTTTATATAGAGAGACATAGACAAAGATATTAGTTGTTGAGAGAGAGAGAGAGAGAGAGAGAGAGAGAGAGAGAGAGAGAGAGAGAGAGATTCTTAGTTAGGGTCTTAGAGAGAAAGAGAGAGAGATTGGGGCTTTATAGAGAGAGATATTGGGGGTCTATAAAGAGAAACATAGAGGTATTGGAGGTTAGTGGTTTAGAGAGATATGTATTATGGTAAGGGGTTTAGAAAGGCACATAAATAGAACATGAGAGGTTGGGGGTTAGGCATTCAGAGAGAGAGAGAGAGAGAGAGAAATATTGGTGGTGATGGTTTTAGAGAGCAGACAGAGATATTGGGAGTTATAGGTTTAGATAGATAGAGAGAGAGAGATATTCATGTCTTAGGGGTTTGCATAGAATGAGAGACATTTGTTCTTAGGGACTTAGAGGAATAGAACTAAAAGGAGATAGATTGGGGATTAGCGTTTAGAGAGAGAGAGAGAGAAAGATTTGATGTTATGGTTAGAGAGTGAGAAAGACTTGGGTTAGGGATTTATGTATATATATAGATAGATAAATAGATAAATAGATAGACATATATATATACAGAGAGAGAGAGAGAGAGAGAGAGAGAGATTGGGGGTTAAGAATTTAGAAAGAGAGTTATTTGGTGTTATGGTTTAGAAATACAAAGAGATTGATGTTTGGGGGTGGGGATAAGCAGAGAGAGAGAGAGAGAGGGGGGGGGTTAAGAAAGATATTGGGTTTCCAAGGTTTACAAAGGAAGAGAGAGTGATAGGGTTTAGGAGTTTAGAGAGAGAGAGAAATATTGAAGGTTAATGTTTTATATAGAGAGAGATCATGGTTTAGAGTTTAAGATAGAGAGATATTTTGGGTCAAGGGTTTAGAGAGAGTGGCTGAGAGAGAATGGAGGTTTAGAGACATAGAGATAGAGATCGAGACAAATTTTTGGTTAGGGGTTCATATTGAGAAAGGGAAGTTGGGGGATAGAGTTTTAGAGAGAGATATTGGGGGTTGGGGGTTTAGAGAAAGAGATCGAGGGAGATTTTATGGGTTAGGGACTGAGAGAGAGAGAGGGATAGGATATTAGGGTTTTACAAAGAGAGATGTTGAGGATTAGGGGAATAGTGTTAGAGATAAATAAAAAGAGTATTTAGAGAGAGAGGGGGGGGGATTTAGGACTATGGGTTTATATATATAAACACATAGAGAGAGAGAGAGAGAGAGAGAGAGAGAGAGAGAGAGAGAGAATTAGTGTTAGGAGTATTAAAAGAGAGATATGAAGGGTTAGTGATTTAGAAAGAGAGAGATTGGGGTTTAGGGGTTGAGAGAGAGAGACAGAGGGATTGGGGGTTAGGGGCTTACCTAGAGATAGAGAGAGACAAGAAAGGAATTTATAGAGAAATACATTGGGGTTTATGGGTTTAGAGAGAGACATAGAAATAGAGAGATTGGTTATTATGGGTATAACGAGAGAGAGATTGTAGTTTTTAGAGAGAGAAATTTGGGGTTAGGGGTTTAGAGAGATAGATGGATTTTTGGTAAGGGATTTAGTGTGATAGAGATTAGAGGTAAGGGGTTCATAGAAAGATAGATTGGGGATTATGGTTTTCAAGAGAGGGAAATAGAAAGGGAGAGATTGGGGGTTAGCAATTTAGAGAGAGAGAGGGGGATATGAGGTTCGACGGTTAAGAGATATAAAGAGATTGGGGGTTATGAATTTAGGGAGAGAGAGGTATATTTTAAGTGTTTATAGGGAGAGAAATTGGTGCTTAGGGATTTTGAGAGAGAGTGAGCATGGTTAAAAGAGAGATTGGTCGTTATGGGTTTAGAGAGAGAGGGAGAGATTAGGGGTTATTATTTTATAGAGAAAGAGAGAGAATCTTAGTGATTTAAAGACAAGTAGAGAGAGTTTGTGGGTTATAGGTTTAGAGATAGAGATAGAGATGCTAGTCTAGGGGTTTACAAAGAGAGATATTTGGGGTTAGGGGTATATATAGAGAGAGGGGGAGGAGGAAGGAGATAGTTGTGAGGCTAGGTGTTTAGAGATTAGTGGATGGGAGAGAGAGAGAGAGAGAGAGAGAGAGAGAGAGAGAGAGAGAGATTAAGGGTAGGTATTTAGAGAGATATTATTTTTTATAGTTTTAGATAAAGAGATGACAGAGAGAGAGAGAGTTTAGGGGTTTAGAAAGATAGACATGGTGATCAATGGTTTAGATACAAAGAGATAGATAATGCATGCTTGTTGCAGCTGCAACTGTACTCCCCAAATTTTGTCAAATTTTGGACCCCCTTTACATTTTTGATGATACGTTGAATCATTTGGATCCGTGAGTTTTGGGGTCATGCTTTAATTTTGGTTGCTTTCGAAGATTAACTCTCGTCCTATTTGCGGAAGTTGTTTATGTTTGAAAATTGTTGTGGGTAGCGATTTTGGGTTTGGTTTTGCCAATCGAAGATGAATCTGATCAATGGTTCTTTGAAAGCCGCTGTTGGAAGTGAAACAGGGTTTTGTCCGTTGTTGAATTTTTAGAGCTGTCCGAAACACTTAATATTTTTTATAGATCAGGCATCAAATTATGTTTGATCGGAGGCCTTAGTCTTTTTCTCTTCCGCCGTTGCGGCTCCCAAAGCAGCTTAGCACCTAAAGTGTAAAGTGCTCTGACTGTCGATGTGGGTCTGCCTTTTAGTCAAGGGTCCATAGTATTTTCTCTTCCGCCGTTGTGGCTCCCAAAGTAGTTGGCTTCCGATGTTAATATTCTTCCGAATTCCAATTGGAAGTTTTCCCACCCACAGCTTATGCCTTAACTCTTCCGACTCCAATGTGCTTAAGTGGGTTCGCGGCACCCGTCACCTTTTAAAGACCCGCTTATGTAGCTGCAAATGAGTCTACCTTGCTGATGTTAATGTCCTAAGCCACCAATGAGTTCTTTATTTCCGCCATCGATGATTTCTGTGAAACCCGTAGGTGCATGAAATAGTGGTGTCGGCTCTTGTGGAGTTCTCAGAACAGTAACGTAGCATACGAATCTTTTTGTTGCTTAGCCATTTGGTAGACATAATATAACATAGTTTAATTTCATTGAAAATACAGTCCATACGAATGATAGATGTCATTTGATGGCAGGATGATTCTAAAGACTGTCCAGACTAACGCGGTGCGAATGTCTAGCTGGGAGATAGGTGGCAGAAAGGAGTTGGGAAGTTTTAGGTGAAACTGATGGGACGCGAGCAAAGTAGAAGGAAAAATCAAAAGAAACAAAGGCACAGACTTGAAGGGTCTGTCAGTTACTCAGCGGATCATGAGTGCACGCAGAAAGGATAAAAGGAGGAATATGAAACGTTTGAGGAAGGTAAGGGTCACATGTTTGGGGGCAGCCCGAATGATCTACTGTTCTAGTTTAAATATTTGAAAGTTAGAACTGGACAGGGGATTTTTCCCCTTGAAAACTTGTAAACCATTTCCTGTAAGAGGAACTATTTTGTTTTACAGCCAGAAAGTGCAAATTTTCCATGTTGGAGAAAGTGTTGGGTAGAATGTATCAATGTGATTAAATGAGCGATGTTGAATCGAACTATTTCGTTTTCAACTACGTTTCATTAACTGTGAGAGTGTTCTAACTGTCTGAACCTATGTTCTTGTCTGAATGCTCTCTGGTATTTTCTGTGATGTTCTTCCACTATGAGTAATGGGATGTTTTAATTGTTGATGAGCTATCTTGTCATGTATACTTTTACTCATGTTCATATGTTTGGTTATAAGAATAGCTATCTTTGATTTGCCATAACGCATGAACAGTAGTGCATTACTCATGAATTAATATCTATCTCTCTAGAGATAGTTTAGTTATTTTTATTTTATTGCTGCTTATGTGATTTAGATGCTTGTGAGTCCTAAGACGAGAGGTAAGAACCTGCGCGTCACGTTTGTGACTTCTCCTTGCATTCTTTGTCACCCTGAATTGTTAATTAGGAACGTGCATATCATAATTTAATTCAAAAATACAAAAATATATATGGTGGACCGGGCCGCAACCGATAAACCCTTTTGTATTTGACCTACGGTAGCCGGACCACAAACTGGACAGAGTCCCTACACCAAACAATCACGGGATAATTGGGAACGTTGACTGGGGAGAATCCCTTGTTGGCGTTTCCTGCGAATTTCCAGGCCTCAACAGTTTTTGGTGCTAGAAGGAGGGCCGCCAGTGCATGGCTGGCCGAGGAAACCCATTTTCTTGAGACTATTCCACTGGTAGCAGTTCAGAAAGCAATGGGCTTCATAATCTGATTCCGGAAGAAAGGGGTAGAGAACATTTGTTTTCTGTCGATAACGAAGTTGTTAATAATTTGAGAAGACACACTAGGGCATATGTGAAGAAAATTGGAGAATTACCGATCATCCCTGAATTGCCCAGAATACAATATAAAAGGAAGGATCATCCTATATTGGAATACTCGATGCTGGTTGGGGATTGGGAAGAACTTGTAGAAACAACCCTACATGAGTTTGTACTGCCTTTAAATCAAGAAGGCCCAGATACTCCTCATTGTTCTCCTACTCACACTCTTGTTTTCTCACCTTCCCACTCTCCACCTAGACTAATGGCAGGCGTTAATGCCAATCAACCACCCAACCCACCGAATCCACCACCTGCCTGGAGAGCCAGATCACCTTTAAACCTGACACCTCCATTACATGATTTACCTCAAGCCTTTGAAAAGATGTTGCCCAAATTCGACCCAAGTGAAAAGATACTAGTAGATGACCACTTGCAAAATTTTTACTTGGAAATAGAAGGGTTAAGGGCTGGGGAGTATGAGGATGTAGTTTGTAGACTTTTCCCGCACACCCTTAAAGGAGCTACAACATCATGTTATTTTGGTTTGCCTACAAACTCTATCCCTGATTGGGATACCTTTCAAAGAATCTTTAGAAGTAAGTATGTGACTCAAAAGACTCATGCAGCCCTCATGAAAGGGCTATGTGCCTTAAAGAAAGAGAGAAAGGAGAAGGTGCACAGCTTCACTCAAATATTTGCAGTGTACCTCAAGAATTTTTCTGAAGCTGACAAACCTTTGGATAAAGTCCTGATTGAGTATTATACTTCGGCTTTAGGAACTGAGTTGTCCATGTTCGCTAAAATGAAGGCCAATCCTACTTTAGCAGAAACCTATGAGGAGGTAGAAAGGGTAGAGGCTGAAAGTGAAAGTATCGAAGATTATCCCGAACGGTCAGGAGAGAAAATCGCGGGAAGGAAAGCATTGTTGTTCAATAAACCTAAGGGAGAGAAATCACCTGATTTTGAAGGTATGGAAAAATGATGCAGAAGCTTTCCAATAGAATTATAGACTTGGAAAAATAAAACGAAGCTCAAAAGTTCTACAAGCCCTATTACAAGAAAAGAGAGGATAACAATCAATCCCAACCTCCTCCGTACAATTCAGCATCTATGAATTTAACTGAGGTAGGAATGGACAATTTTTGCACTTTCCACGAACAACTCCACTCTGAGAAGAATTTTCCTCAATGGATAAACTCGATGACGTTGGTTATGAATCAATTGTTGGATTCTAAATTAACAGAAGATGGAGATGAAGAAAGAAAAGAAAGTACCATTTCAACAAAGGAACAAGAGGAGGAAACCATGGTTCTGTGGAATTATGTTTCGTTATTTGATGCTGAAGAAGAAAATAATTGGGGTCACAAGTATGTCATGGAAACCAACGTAACAAAAAGAATCCAAGGGTCAGTTAATGAAGACAGTATCATACTCCCAAAAATCAAAAGGCTACAGAAAAATGTTGAAAAATTTCAAAATAATTCCTCAGCTGATAAAGTTTCTGAATTCACTATTACCAGCCAAGATCCTAGGCAGAATGATACGTTTGCCAAGACAAATGAAGAAAAAATGATTGTGAATAAGCCGCATCCCATTGAACCACCGATGGATTATGACATCGTGGAAGATATAAAGAAGGTAAAGGAGAACATTTCACTATTCAAAATGTGTAAAGTGCCGCAGCAAAAAAAAAGACTATTAAAAGCGCTTGAAGCATCGAATGAGAGGCTACCCACTGAAAATCGACCCAATGAAGAAGAAGAAAGCGGACAAGCCAGCATCGAAGGTAAGTCTAAGAACAAAAATCCACCTTTCCTCCTCACTTTTGAAATTTTTAATCACAATGTACATAATTTCTTGGTAGACTCAGGGGCGTCGGTTAACGTCATGCCAATATCAGTCTGTAAAAAGATAAATGGGAAGCCTAAGCCATCCACATGGAGGGTTGTTCACCTAGATAGGACGAATGTAAAGGTAATTGGTGAGATGGAGGATGTCCTAGTCCACCTGTCTTCAAATGATAAAGTATGTCAAGTTATTGATATCGTGGTGGCCGACATACCAGACGCTTATGGTCTTGTTCTGAGTAGATATTGATTGGCCAAACTCAACGGATATTTTGCCTCTTTTTTTATCTGTGGCTTCTGTATAAAGGAAGTCTGAACCAAATTAAAATTATGAGAGAGCCTCACATGAAATACAACGTTACTCAACTTGAGGAGAAGAACGAACCAGTGGATTCTGTGTTGGGAAATTATTTTATTGAATTGGAACCAGGAAATTACCAAGCAGAAGAAGACAAAAACACATTAGACACCTAGCCTGATCTCCTTCAATTTTCGTAGGCTGATGAAATCGACTGTAAAATAGTAGACTTAGCAGTAGGAATAGATTCATATACGGTAGTTAGTGATTTCTGGACATTGTTTTTTGATGGCTCTAAGACGTTAGAAGGGTCAGGGGTTGGCTGTGTCTTTATCGACCCCCAGAAGAATAAACATTTTCTTTCATGTAGATTAGAGTTTGAATGTATGAATAATACAGTTGAGTATGAAGCGTTGGTGCAGGGTTTGAGGAAGGCAATCGAATTAAAGGTAAGTAATCTGAAAGTTTTTGGATAATCTGAAATAATTGTAAAATAGATTCGAAATCAAATACATTGTGTTTCTCCTCACTTAAAAGCTTATCAAAATGAGGTATGGGACCTAATCAAATATTTTAACACATTTAATATTATTTCAATTCCAGAACTAAAAAACATAGCAGCTGACTTGTTGGCCACATCAGTTTCTATGCTTGTGCCCACTAATAATCGATGCTTCGTTGAATTTCTCTTTAAGCCCTCAGTAGCTGATATGATCACCAACTTGCGAGTGTTCGATGACAATCAATAGATTATAGAATGCTTAACCAATGACGAAGTATTTAAAGGAGCGATCATAGATGATGAAGAGCATCAGGCCGAGCTTAAATATGATAATTTCATTCCCAAAGGAGTCAGAACCTTAGAAAGAATGTTCGATCTAAATGAAAAATTTAGAAGACGAGCTAACGTGAAGACTCACAGCTCATCTCTATAGTTTGAATTGATAAATTTAGGGACTGAGACACATCCTAAATATGTGAATCTCGGCAAATGCTGTTCACCAGTAGAAAGAGATAAGTTTATCAGTCTTTTTAATCAATATAAAGATGTTTTCACCTGGACATACAAAGATTTGAAGACATATGAAACCAGCATTATCCAACATGTTATCCCTATCAAAGCTGGCATCAAACCTTACTAGCAACCTTTAAGAAAAATGCACCCAAAACTAGAACCTCTGATCTAGAGTGAAGTTAAGAAATTGTTGGATGCTAGGATCATTTTTAAGGTCAGGCACTCTGAGTGGGTCTCAAATATGGTACCAGTAAGAAAAAAATCTTGAGAAATCAGGTTATGCGTGGATTTTAGAAATTTAAACCACGCTTCAGATAAAGATAACTACCCTGTTCCACCCATGGAGAAACTACTACAAATGGTCTCAGGTTCTAAACTATTTTTGTTATTAGATGGTTTCTCCAGCTATAATCAAGTATTAGTAGCCGAAGAAGACAGATTGAAGACAACGTTCAGGACCAGGTGGGGAACCTTTGCTTACAGAAGAATTCCCTTTGGGCTTATAAATGCTGGTGCTACGTTTCAGAGGGCGATGGAAATAGCCTTCCGCGGTTTGATTAGCCATAGTGTTGTAATATACCTTGATGATATTACAATTTTCTCAAAGAAGAGAGAAGAGCATGTGTTTCATTTAAGGCAGATTTTTGAACGCTGTCGAAAATATGGCATCTCACTCAATCCCAGGAAGTGTGTATTCGCTATCACGGAAGGTAAGTTTCTAGGTCATGTAGTTTCAAAGAAAGTAATATCTATAGATCTATAAAGGATCAGGGGCATTGAACAAATCCCCTTGCCCCATAATAAAAAGGGGATGCAATCTTTTATGGGGACAATAAACTTCGTACGAAGATTCGTGCTAGCTTTTGCCCAGATTGTCAAACCTCTGCATCAAATGGTGAAGCAAAGTGCACAGTTCAAATGGACTGAGATTGAGAAGAATGCATTCAGCAATATTAAAACTACTATTGCACACGCCCCTTCCCTAAAAAGACCAGATTTCGATAAGGATTTTATTCTATATACTTTTGCATCTGATGATTCGCTAGCAGCTGTGCTGACTCAAAAGGAAGATGGGGGGGATGAATTCCCAACATATTTTATGAGCACTGGTCTACAAGGGACCGAATTAAATTACCTGGCTATTGATAAACAAGCTTATGCAGTATTCAAAGCAGTGAAACAATTCAGGCCCTACATATTAAAAAATTGAACCAAGGTGATCGTCCCATACCCGGTTGTGAGGTCCCTTTTTGTGCAGAAGGAGTTAGGAGAAAGAAGGGGAAATTGGGTAACAGCTCTTCAAGAGTATGACCTCAAATTCAAGCTAGCTTCTATAGTTAAAGGGAAGGGTTTGTGTAAGCTAATGATGGAAAATGGAAGAAATGACGAACACACCTGGGAAGACGAGGCTGAACTACATTTGGTGGATGTATGTCCTTTGTTTACAGCTCCTGAATCTTGGTATAGAGACCTTGTACATTACCTACAGGTAGGGTTGTTGCCCGAACATTGGAATTCTAAGCAAAGAAGAGCATTGCGTCTCAAATCAGCCTCTTATCAAATTATTGAAGGGATACTATTCAGGAAAAACTACGACGGAGTCCTTCTTAGATGCTTAGAGAAAGAAGATGCAAAGAAAGTAATGACAGAACTGCACGATGGTCCTGCTGGGGGAAATTTTTTCAGGAGATACTACAACACACAAAATTCATAGGGCAGGATACTACTAGCCCACTCTTTTCAAAGATGCACATGCCCATGTCCGGAAGTGCGATATTTGTCAAAGGTGTAGTGGAATGAAATCTAAAGCATCCGCACCACTGAAGCCTTTGATGATCATGGAGCTGTTCGAACAATGGGGATTGGATATTATTGGGGAGATAAATCCAAACTCCTCCCTAAAACACAAGTATATTCTGACTGTGACCGATTATTTCACTCGCTAGGTCGAAGCCATCCCATTGCGCAAAATAAATGAGGACGCGGTCATCAGCTTCCTACAGGACCATATCATGACCAAGTTTGGAGTTCTAGTTTCGTTAGTCTTTGATAATTCTACTTGCTTTTCATCAATTAAATTAACTGCTTTTGCTCATGAAAAAGGAATAAAGTTGCATTACTCTGCCAATTAATACCCACAAGGAAATGGTTTGGCTGAATCCACTAACAAGAACCTGATTAGAATTTTAAAGAAAACTGTGATAGAAAACCAGAGGAGTTGGCACTCAGCGCTACCAAACGCCCTTTGGGCCAATAGAGTCACCCCCAAGTCATCGATAAGAGTGTCTCCATATACCCTTTTGTATGGTAAAGAATCCATCCTTCCCCCAAATATCATGCTACCCTCCTCCATAATAGCTCAAGAATCTAGAGGGTCGGATGATGAGGTTTTGCAAATGAGGATATATAATCTCCTGAAAGTAGAAGAGGCTCGGTATAAAGCCAGAGAGCGCTTTAAGCAAGAACAAGAGGTAATAAAGAGATGGTTTGACAAACATAAGGCTGGAACAAAAGACTTTGAAGTGGGAGATTTGGTTCTCAAGTGGGATCACCCCCATGATGAGAAAGGGAAACACACAAAATTCCAGCAGTTGTGGGTAGGTCCTTTTCAGGTTGCGGCAAAGCTTGGCCCTTCCACTTATAAGTTACAAGATATACAAGGGTGGGAAGAGAACTTACCAGTAAATGGTTTAGTTCTCAAGCCTTATTTTTCCTGAGTTTCATTTGTCTTCTTGTGTCTTGTATATAAATATTTTATCTTGGTCATCTTTTGAGTCTTTGAGTCATGAAGTTTAGTTTTGTTTTAGTTTAAATTTTTGTCGTTTTCAATAAAGGAGGAAAACCTGTGGTTGCAGGGAGAACATCAGAATTTTGGATTAACCAAAGTTCTTGGGTATAAGACTATATATTGATGCTTGTCTAAAAGAACTTCTTTCAGTTTAGTAGTTTTCCCAAATAGCTATGTACGCATTGAAGTCCTACTTAACCCCTGTGAAATAAAACAGAGTAAAAAGGTCTGGAGTACTATTTTGAGGCTCCATCCATGTCACATTTAAAATGTCCTAGGGGGGTGACAGCAAAAGACCCATGGAAAGGAAGAAAGGTAAACAGTATATTATATATAAATGATCCCATGCCAAGAATTGAAAGCCTAAAAGGCAAGAAAGAGTCAAAAAAATCCTAAAGTAAGCAATATGTATCAAAACAAAGTACTAGACCGTATGAGTAAATAATCGCCAAAATTTCTTCTCTGTCTGTGAGCTGAAAATTAAATACATCTCTCACACAAAAGGACACTATGGATAGAGGAGCCTGAATAGAAAATTCAGAAAGGAAGGCATGCAGGAGGACTCAAATGAAAGGACAAAAAATTCCAAAAGCACAGAAGTGCGAAATGGCATGGGAATGAGGAACAAATGAAAATTTCTGTTTACCATATGTTACAATCCTGTGGTGTCCGAGATGGAAGCTACCCGAAGATAGAGGTAATAATGAAACTCATATTCCCAACCTCAAAAGAGTTATCTTGACTTTAAAATCTTGGTTTCCATTTTCCTAAATTGGACTGTCATCAATGATTAAAAGTACATATATATTTGACATTTGGGAAATACAGACATCTGGAAGAAATTCAACATATTGGTTTTATTGTCAAATAGTCTGTTAATCAAGGAATAATCATCCAGAGATCTAGGTTCACCAGGTAATCACTAGTTGTTGCAGCTGCAACTGTACTCCCCAAATTTTGTCAAATTTTGGACCCCCTTTACGTTTTTGATGATACGTTGAATCATTCGAATCCGTGAGTTTTGAGGTCATGCTTTAATTTTGGTTGCTTTCGAAGATTAACTCTCGTCCTATTTGCGGAAGTTGTTTATGTTTGAAAATTGTTGTGGGTCGCGATTTTGGGTTTGGTTTTTCCAATCGAAGATGAATCTGATCAATGGTTCTTTGAAAGCCGCTGTTGGAAGTGAAATAGGTTTTTGTCCGTTGTTGAATTTTTAGAGCCGTCCGAAACACTTCATATTTTTTATAGATCAGGCATCAAATTATGTTTGATTAGAGGCTGTAGTCTTTTTCTCTTCCACCGTTACGGCTCCCAAAGCAGCTTAGCACCCGAAGTGTAAAGCGCTCCGACCGCTAATGCAGGTCTGCCTTTTAGTTGTGGGTCCATAGTATTTTCTCTTCTACCGTTGCGGCTCCCAAAGTAGTTGGATTCCAATGTTAATATTCTTCTGACTTCCGATTGGAAGTTTTCCTGCCCACAGCTTATGCCTTAACTCTTCCGACTCCAATGTGCTTGAGTGGGTTCGCGGTGCCCATCACCTTTTAAAGACCCGCTTATGCGGCTACAAATGAGTCTACCCTGCTGATGTTAACATCCTAAGCTGCCAATGAGTTCTTTATTTCCTCCATTGATGATTTCTGCAGAACCCGTAGGTGCATGAAATAGTGGTGTCGGCTCTTGTGGAGTTCTCAGAACAGTAACGTAGCATACGAATCTTTTTGTTGCTTAGCCATTTGGTAGACATAATATAACATACTTTGATTTCATTGAAAATATAGTCCATACTAATGATAGATGTCATTTGATTGCAGGAGGATTCTAAAGACTGTTCAGAATAACACAGTGCGAATGTCTAGCTAGGAGATAGGTGGCAGAAAGGAGTTAGGAAGTTTTAGGAGAAATTGACGGGGCGCGAGCAAAGTAGAAGGAAAAATCAAAAGCAACAAAGGCACAGACCTGAAGGGTCTTTCAGTTACTCAGTGGATCATGAGTGCACGTAGAAAGGATAAAAGGAGGAATATGAAACGTTTGAGGAAGGGAAGGGTCACACGTTTGGGGGAAGCATGAATGATCTACTTTTTTAGTTTAAATATTTGAATGTTAGAACTGGAGAGGGGCTTTTTCCCCTTGAAAACTTCTAAACCATTGCCTGTAAGAGGAACTATTTCATTTTACATCCAAAAAGTGCAAATTTTCCATGTTGGAGAAAGTGTTGGGTGGAATGTATCAATGTGATTAAATGAGCGATGTTGAATCGGAACTATTTCATTTTCAACTTCGTTTCATTAACTGTGAGAGCGTTCTAACTTTCTGAACCTATGTTCTTGTCTGAATGCTCTCTGGTATTTTCTGTGATGTTCTTCCACTATGAGTAATGGGATGTTTTAATTGTTGATGAGCTATCTTGTCATGTATACTTTTACTCATGTTGATATGTTTGGTTATAATAATAGCTATCTGCGATTTTCCATAACACATGAACAGTAGTGCATTACTCATGAATTAATATCAAGCTCTCTAGAGATAGTTTAGTTAGTTTTATTTTATTGCTGCTTATGTGATTTAGATGTTTGTGAGTCCTAAGACGAGAGCTAAGAACCTGCACATCACGTTGTGACTGCTCCTTGCATTCTTTGTCACCCTGCATTGTTAATTAGGCACGTGCATATCATACTTTAAGTCAAAAATACAAAAATATATACGGTGACCGGGCCACAACCGGTAAACCCTTTTGTATTTGACCTACAGTAGCCGGACCGCAAACCGAATGGATTCCCTACACCAAACAGTCACGGGATAATTGGGAACGTTGAATGGGGAGAATTCCTTGCTGTCGTTTCCTACGAATTTCTAGGCCTCAACAATGCTATAGGTTTAGAGAAAGTGATAGAGAGATTAGGCGTAAGTGGTTTAGAGAGAGAGACATAGAGAGAGAGAGGGGGAGATATTGGAAGTTAAATATTTAGAGAGAGAGAGAGAGATTGTGGGTTTGGGATTTGTACAGAGAGAAAAATAAAGAGATAGATTGGAGGATATGTTTATATATATAGAGAGAGAGGGATACAAAGAGAGATTGGGCATTATTGGGTGTTAGTGTTTATAGAGAGAGAGAGAGACTTCGTGTTAGGAATTTAGAGCGAGTGAGAGAAATATATCAAGGGTTAGGTGTTTAGAGAGAGAGAGAGAGAGAGATGTTAAGGATTTATAAGGAGATATATTTGGGGTTAAAGGATTAGAGATATATTGGAGGCTAGGAGTTTAGATAGAGAGATATTGGGAGCTAGAGTTTTAGTGAGAGAGAAAAATATCGGAGGTTAAGTAATTAAAGAGAGAGAGAGAGACATTATGGTTTAGGGGTTAGGTAATTATAT
>LPNX010733155.1:0-28140 GCA_001517045.1 Pseudotsuga menziesii | reverse complement strand
ATATATTTTATTTAACCACTAAAATAGTAAGTTTCTTAAATAATATCAAATACATGGGCATTTCTTTTATAAGTATTCATGTTGGCTTATAGGTGAAATACACAAGAGGATTGATAAAGCTATACACATTGCGCTAGACTTCATTTTCTAAGAGATATTTCAACATATAAAGAGAATTACCGACCACAAATGTTATTTAGCATTCTACGTGGATGCTTGGAAAATAGATAAAGCGTGCATATATTGGGGATGAGCTAGCAATTAATGAAATATTTTTTTTTGTATAGATCTCGTGAAAGAGGAAAACAAGACTACCAATCCATCCCGTCATCAAAGAGGTTACATGTTTTGTCTTGATCCCAATAAGTATCCATCCACCATGTAAACAATCACTTGGTTGTTTTAGAGAGATTTCCGGTGTTCACACTGCCATTTGTAAATAGCCAAAATTTCAGGGATTACATAAATATGAAAGCATTAACGTGAAAAACTATCAAAATGGAATCCAAAGTGCGATGCAAGTTAAATATTTTCCGCATTATATGTAGTTGGAGATAAAAGGAAAATGAAATGTTGCCACCACATTGTAGATCAATAAAGGATTATCTGCCAGCGTAATAGCAAGATTGTTGAAGGATGAGAAAGTGAACACTACCTCATTAGTTTGGCGTACCTTTTATGCCTTAATTTTAACTATCATCAGTGAAACGATATGTTTTGATTGTAAAACAACCGCAAACAAATCGTGGGAACACATTTCACATTGCATTGATTTATACCAAGAATAGGTCGCGATATCCATGCAGATTACAACCAGCTAGAAACAGTTTGTACAGTAGTAACATGTTGCGAAGGGTACTGCCACGATTTTGGTTATCAAAATATTCTCCAAAGAAAAATTACTGCAAATTAAAATTCTAACAAATTGCTAATCTGTTACCGTGTGCTGAAGAGAATGTTTAGAAATTCAAGGCTACCATAAATTGTTTGCCTAAAGTTTCTGAAGGACTTTAATCATGGAGATAATTTAAATTTTTACCCACAAGAAATTGCAGCAAATTATGGCTAATTAATTTCAAAGATTTCAGTGTTAAATATTCTCTCGTGTTGTATCAAATTTACCACGAATGAGATGATGAAGTCAATTTCTTCATGCACCATAATGTGGGAAAGTTTGATTGAAAAAGGAAGATTATGTAATTCTTGTTATTATTTTATCGTTCATTTTATTAATAGCTTATTAACTATCATACTTCCCTTTCTAATTTGATACTCATTGATCGTAGGGACTATCTTTCAATATATATATTCGCCGCGTGTAGAAATGATGAAGCTCCAGATGTAGAATAGGATTGCGGTTCTTCAGCATGCTAAAAATTGCAGGCTTCGAGTTAAGATTCTAGAATTGAATAGATCAACTAAATGCATCAGATGGAGGGCATATTGAGTAGTTGAAGAAGGTTTCAAAGGCATGTTGAAATGATAAACGCAGCTCATCAAAGAGAAACAAGATTCGCGTCATTTTTCAGGTGCTAAATCTTGGCAGCGAACTGGGAGCGAATAAAGGTGAAAATTAAAATTTCGGGACATGGGTTTTTTGCAGAACTGGTTCATTTACTTGGAAGCGAGGATTTTCCTCAAAACAGTGAACCATCTAAGAGATATTGGAGGTGCATTGGACACGTTTTTCTTGGTGGCGACTAGCAAAGGGAACTGAGTTAAGTTTCTGTTTATAATTTTTCCTTTTTAAACAATCGCAGTACTTCACCAGTGGGGGGTCTCCGGAAGAGAGAGGGAGTTTCATCCTTCTATTCTATTTCTATTTTGTAAATTTTGATGTTTGCAGGTAGAGTGGAGGCGTTGCTGCCAGCCAAATGCTGTATGAAGCTTTAGTTGCCTCTGGTTTTATTATCTATGTTTTGGGGGATGGAGTGGCAGAAGAAAAACATCATTGAAATATTATTTCAGTACTAGTTTTATTCTTTACTGAGGTTTTATCTCCGGAGGAGGAAAATTTTCCACCTAATTTTTTTTTACATGGTTTCAACTTGCACATGAATTTTTAGACACATTCAAGAATTATAATTCTAATCAACTTTGCAGTGAATTGCAGGCTATTTGGAGGAAGAAAGGTGAGTCTTTAGAAGAATTTTCAGTAAGGATTTCTCATATTCTTTGCAAATTTCATATTACTGATTTACCTTCTGAATCTGATCTTTTAAATATTGTTTTCAACTCTCAAGTTTCTCTTATTCAAAAAAATCAAGACGTTTGTTGAAAGGATGACAATTCACTAATATTCCCACACACTTCCTCCTCTATTATTGATTCAAATACTTTTATATGTTCTACCCAACCCCTAGGTGAGAAAATCGAAGTAGAAGAGGTACCAACTTCTTCTGAGCATTATTCTCCTCTCGAAGGAGAAACCCATAATTCTTTTATTCAAAATCTTGAACCTATAAACATTAATGAATCAAATGAGGAAGAAGATATTCATGATAAATTTATTTGTAAAGATAGGGAAGTTGATTGCCTTAATGAACAACAAGATTTAGATTCTATTATTACGAAAATAGATCAAGATGAATTAATTATAAATCAAACTATATGTTCATCATTTTCTGATTTCTGTACTAATTCTTGATTCGATTCAATTATCAATAAACATGAATATGTTAATTATAATTTTATATGTTTTGACAAAGAAAACATGAATTTTAATCACTCGACTAAATGTTGTCCGAGAAAAGAGTTTAATCTTTTTCAAGAGAATGTTAATAGAAGTTTTGATTCACATGAAAGATTATTAATTGATCTTGATCTCAAATCAATTTCATATGAAATGCTGAAAGGTACATCACCAAATTTTATTCAAAATAATCAAGTAATAAGAGAGAAATATTTTGGAAATTTAAATATTAATGATCTTTCTAAGTTGAGAGATTCTTTTAATTTCCTCACTTCTAATTCTTACTATTTTATTTAACGTGATTTATTTTCTGATTTTGATATGCATAAGATTCCATCTGAATTACCTAACTATGTGACTTCAAAATCACATTTTTATGAGATATCTAACATCGATGATTCACTTATTAAGCATGAGTTTGAGGGATTGGAAAAGATTTCATTATTAAATCATCATTCGATACAATGTTTTAAAGAGAAAGAAGGTTTATTGCAAGATAGTTACAGTCAACTGATATTTGATGAGAATAAAGCACAAATTTTTGTTGAAACTAAAATTGTTTGTTCTTGTCAGAATTACTTATATGAGAGATATAATTTGATTGGTGGTAATAAAATATTTGCTGAAGAGTTTCCTATAACTTGTGATCACCAAAGACTTACATCTCTTTTAATTGATTCATCTTTAGTTGCAGATCCTATTAACAAGATTACTTCTTTCAATATTAGGTCATCACTGATTCACTCACCTATTACATCATTTCATGATCCTACTTTGTATCTGAAATCAATTCTTCCAATTGTTAATGTGACTAATGCTCGTTATTTGATTCTTTAAATTGATTCACCTAAGATATATTTGATACCTATGGATTTCATGTTGGTATATCATACTTTGCATTCTAAGTTTTATGACAGGATTGCAGAGTGGCTCGAAATTTTTTATCTCGAAAGGTTTCCAAAAACTAGTAAATTTGTCTTATCATTATATGTTTCAAGGTAAGGATGATAAACTTCTTTTTAGTTTTCTCTTATTGACATATCATTTATGGTTACTATTAGGAAAACATGTCATTTTTACTAGATTAGAGATGCTTTGATGGCTTCATTGGCTATTTCATTTTACTTGATTTTCATTACAATTGTATTCTTTTGTAGATATTTAGGCTTAGGTTTAGATTATTTTTTCTTCATTTTCATCCTTTCTTGTTTAAATAAATGCAGTGATGAGGATGATTCTAAGTTCAAGAGGTGACACTTATTGATACATTCAAGGATGTTTTCTTTACCTTTGACTCTCCTGGTTATAATTATATTTATTTAAATTTTACTGTTAAGTCATATATCTTTTACTTTTTCAACTTAATTGGGAAAATGTTTTATACATTCTTATGATTATAAGAAAGAACTTTTAAGAAAACGAAGAATGTTGTGCAAATCAATACCAAAATCTTTTCAGTTATAACTGCATATGTAATTAAGACTTAGTTTAAATTTTTTTTCTTTTGCTTATCAATAAGAGTGGCCTAACTTATTAAAAGATCTTGATTATTTTTAACAGATCCTTATGTCGTAAACTATAGAGAGACATATTTTTCATCTTGTAGAAATTAATTCTCTTTTGTCATTTGTGATATAACTATTTCATGTTTATCCACTTAATATTTTAATCTATTCACGGCTGAGTTTTTATTTTTGTGTTTGCATATATCCATTTTAGATTTCTTGCTTTAATCAGTTTTATTTTATAAGTTAATAAAATTTTCTTTTGTGGTTTGTTTGTTTTCCAAAAATGGGGTAAACTAATTTTAGCACATGGTGATCAAAACCATGTATTTCTGTCAAGTATTTGATCGAAATCATTTTTTGTTAAAGAGACATCATTATAAAGACACTCTTCTTTTTTCACGATTCCAACCATAGCGAGATTAGTCTTGGCTTTGAAAAAAATTATTATGGATCATATTGATAGATTAATTGAGTTACTCAGCTATTATCTAGGATCTTTATCTTTCAAAATGATGCTATAATGTAGATGAGTTTCTTTTCTAAGGAATCATTTTTCCTAAATTGAAGTAAGTCAAGAATCGTAAGTTATCTTTTAGAATTTTTACGCCATCCTTTGCTCTTTCCTGGGCCATTTGGATCTGCCTCCCCCATCCACTATGTAATCTCTCTTGAGATTAACAATAATCTTAATATTATTCATTGTACATAACATTAATGAAATATAAGGGATTAACTGAAGAACAAGAGGTCTCATCACGAGCCAATCCATCATGATCATAAGCTTTGTTGAAGTGACATTACCGCATCTAGTTACCAAGCCAGGGTGGTGGATCTTAATCATTGACTAGGAGAAAGGAGGTCTCATCACGAGCCGACCTTTTCATTTTTCAGCAGTTCTTGTGAATGATACTGCCAGCATCTGGTTACCAAGCCAAGGTAGTAGTCTTCAGTTAATATCTTTATTTATTATTTGTCTAAAAAAAAGAAGAAGAAGGAAAAATGATTTATCTATATCCAGTGGATGGGATACAAGCATCTAAGAGAGTTTAAAAGGGTTTATCCTATGGTATTGAGGTCATACCTACATACTATGTGTTCTTTGACTTGTTTTGGTTAAGAGAAACTAATTCCTTGGGAAAATTTTCTTTCTGCATTTGTAGAATAATCATCTATCTTTATAAGATTTTGGATAATGGTCGAGATAGTTTGATTAATTTTGAAAGTTTTGGTTCAATCTTTACATATATAATCCAACGACAGGATTAAGTTATGTGATTGGGAAATTGACATTTGAAGAGGCCTTATCATTATTTTTCTTATATTATATAAGATTCAGAATTACCTTGCAGAGATAACTGTTTCACCCAGTATGTCGCCATTTGTTGGGCCTCCCAACAACTCCCATTTATTTAAAAAAATAAATCCCCCCCTATGTAAATTTTGTAAGTATTTTTAGTTTCCTTGCTTTGGTAGGTGGGTTCTTGGCTTTCTTTCTACGACCCCTCAGTCTTTGTCCTATTCATTCTTTAACTTGACTTTTTAAGATAAAGATTTGGTGGTTTCACTTATGTGTGTGTCATTTACGTCTTCTTATTTCTTGGATTCTCTTTAACACTTTTAAGGTTTTATTTGAGCTTATGTAAGCGAATTATAATATTTTTCTAAGGCTCTTAATTTCATTTAAAATGAGTTTCCATTGGATAAAATTATGTTATTTAAGTTCTATTTTTGTCTTTAAGACTAATCTTATTAAATATATTAAAAGGATAATGTCTTATAATTATATCAATTATACACACAAGATTTAAGCTTATGGTCATAGCTTTATTATAAGACTTATATATATATATAACCTTTATTATGGCCATTCATGATTAATCATAATAGTGAAACTTATTTAAAAGAAACACTCACGTAACTTTTGAACTCCATACATTAAACCTTACCTTTTGAAATGTGGTATTTTAATTTAAAATTTACTTTTAATTTATATTTCATCATGAATGTTTAATATATTTTATTTAACTACTAAAATAGTAAGTTTCTTAAATAATATCAAATACATGGGCATTTCCTTTATAAGTATTCATGTTGGCTTATTGGTGAAATACAGGAGAGGATTGTTAAATCTATACACATTGTGCTAGACTTCGTTTTCTAAGAAATATTTCAACATATAAAGAAAATTACCGACCACAAATGTTATTTAGCATTCTACATGGATGCTTGGAAAATAGATAAAGCCTGCATATATTGAGGATGATCTACCAATTAATGAAATAATTATTTTTTGTATAAATCTCGTGAAAGAGGAAAACAAGACTACTAATCCATCCCGTCATCAAAGAGGTTACATGTTTTGTCTTGTTCCCAATAAGTATCCATCCACCATGCAAACAATCACCTGGTTTAGAGAGATTGCCGTTGTTCACACTGCCATTTGTAAACAACCAAAATTTCAGGGATTACGTAAATATGAAAGCATTAACGTGAAAAACTATCAAATTGGAATCCAAAGTGCGATGCAAGTTAAATGTTTTCTACATTATATGTAGTTGGAGATAAAAGGAAAATGAAATGTTGCCACCACATTGTAGATCAATAAGGGATTATCTACCAACGTAATAGCAACATTGTTGAAAGATGAGAAAGTGAATGCTGCCTCATCAGTTTGGGGTGGTTTTCATGCCTTAATTTTAGTTTCCATCAATGAAACGATATGTTTTGATTGTAAAAAAACCGCAAAGAAATTGTGGGAACACATTTCACATTGCATTGATTTCTACCAAGAATAGGTCACGATATCCATGAGGATTACAGCCAGCTCGAAACGGTTTGTATAGTAGTAACACATTGCGAAGGGTACTGCCATGATTTTGGTTATCAAAATATTCCCCAAAGAAAAATTACTGCAAATTAAAATTCTAACAAATTGCTAATCTGTTACCGTGTGATGAAGAGAATGTTTAGAAATTCAAGGCTACCATAAATTGTTTGCCTGAAGTTTCTGAAGGACTTTAATCATGGAGATAATTTCAAATTTTTACCCACAGGAAATTGTAACGAATTATGGCTAATTAATTTCAAATATTTCAGTGTTAAATCTTCTCTCGTGTTGTATCAAATTTACCACGAATCAGATGATGAATTCAATTTCTTCATGCACCATAATGTGGGAAAGTTTGATGAAAAAAGGAAGATTATGTAATTCTTGTTATTATATAATTTGATACTCATTGATCGTAGGGACTGTCTTTCAATATATATATTCACCGCTTCTAGAAATGATGAAGCTCCTAATGTACAACAGGATCGCGGTTCTTCAGCATGCTAAAAATTGCAGGCTTCGAGTTAATATTCTAGAATTGAATAGATCAACTAAACGCATCAGATGGAGGGCATATTGAGTAGTTGAAGAAGGTTTCAAAGGAAGGTTGAAATGATAAATGCAGCTTATCAAACAGAAACAAGATTCGTGTCATTTTTCAGGTGCTAAATTTTGGTAGCGAACTGGGAGCGAATAAAGGCGAAAATTAAAATTTCGGGACATGGGTTTTTTGTAGAACGGGTTCATTTACTTGATCGGGCGGATTTTCCTCAAAACAGTGAACCATATTAGAGATATCAGAGGTGCATTGGACACATTTTTCTTGGTGGCAACTAGCAAAGGGAACTGAGTTAAGTTTCTGTTTATAATTTTGCCTATTTAAACAATGGCAGTACTTCACCGGTGGGGGGTCTCTGGAAGAGAGAGGGAGTTTCATCCTTCTATTCTATTTCTATTTTGTAAATTTTGATGTTTGCAGGTAGAGTGAAGGCATTGCTGCCAACAAAATACTGTATGAAGCTTGAGTTGCCTCTGGTTTTATTATCTGTGTTTCAGGGGATGGAGTGGCTAAAGAAAAACATCATTGAAATATTATTTTAGTACTAGTTTTATTCCTTGCTAAGGTTTTATCTTTGGAGGAGGAATGTGACTTGAAATTTTCAGATTGGTATCTTTGATTGGTATTATTTTTGGATACTTTTGTAATATATTTCAATATATCATCTTCTAGTTATACTATTGATGCAGTTATACTTGGTTATGCTTGTATTCATTATCTGATATTACACTCTGTCAACACAATATTGCTATCTGATTGAGTATGTTATTATAATTGAATTAATCAGTATTTTTATTGAAAATTCAAAACATAATAATATACATATTTATGTTTGTTTTGATTTCATTTGTATTTTTGCAATGTTTTCATTATGAACATTATCTTCTATTCAAATATTTACTCTTGTTTATTAATTGTTAATTAATAAAATATTCCAGAAAAGTTTAAAGTAATTGTTTATTTTAAATTTTTTTGTTATAGTAAATATATAGCAGAACGATTTAGTGTGGAAGATTTAAATATTTTCATTTAAATCTTACTCATTTATCCCTCTGTTTACTTAAAATATTAATTGATAATTAATATAATATTCAAATTTCTCTCAAGTGAGATAGAATAATTTAGTTAGTGTTCTTTTAGTATAGTTTACAGTTATCAGTTGTTAAATAAAATTAGGTTAATTTTAAATAATTATAATAGTCTCCTAAAAAATTTAAATATTCAATACAAAATCCTCAAAATTGAAGACTTTCAGTAAGAAAGCAATTTTAGGATAATTTAAGTCTTAGCAAACTAATTTTAGGGTTTATTTAAATAGAAATAAGAATAGGATAAATTTTTACTGAATTTTAATTCTCCTTAAGAGAAAAATTCAATCGGTAGCAGGACCATGACCTACAAGATTTTTCTATCCCAAACACATCGGAAGCTGCTTTAAGTGACTTGTGTGGGCTTAATCTCCTTAGTTGGCCCAGGTCAGAAAATCGGGCCAAAAAATGGTGCTAGAAGGAGGGCCGAGGTAAAGCAAGTGGTTATTTTTATTTATTTTTTTCAATTACTTTGATAACCATTTTTCCTCCAGCTCTTGTTTTTCAGTTTTATTATTTTATTCTCTTAGTCATCACATATATGCTTAAAGATTAGTTAAACGACAAGCTAGCCATTTGAAGATTCAATTAATCTTGATTGTTTATCATTCATGGTTCATGCCCAAATTCTTGTTTGGGAATCCATTTTTAATTTCACATTGGTTAATATTCCCAATGAGACAATTAACCTCTTGTCGAAACTTGAATTTGATGGCGAAGGCGATATATCTGCAAGAGAACACCTTAGGAAGTTTTTAGGTCAGTGTAACAAACATAATATTGTTGATATTAATGCTACTTGCAGGTTATTTTCCCTTACTCTCAAAGGACGAATCAAATGTTGGTTGGAAACTTTTCCACCTAATTTCTTTTTTACATGGTTTCAATTTGGACATGAATTTTTAGACACATTCAAGAATTATAATTCTAATCAACTTTGCAGTGAATTGCAGGCTATTCGGAGGAAGAAAGGTGAGTCTTTAGAAGACTTTTCAGTAAGGATTTCTCATATTCTTTGCAAATTTCATATTACTAATTTACCTTCTGAATCTGATCTTTTAAATATTGTTTTCAACTCTCAAGTTCCTCTTATTCAAAAAAATCAAGACGTTTGTGGAAAGGATGATAATTCACTAATCTTCCTAGACACTTCCTCCTCTATTATTGATTCAGATACTTTTATATGTTCTACCCAACCCCTAGGTGAGAAAATCGAAGTAGAAGAGGTAACAACTTCTTCTGAGCATTATTCTCCTCTCGAAGGAGAAACCCGTAATTATTTTATTCAAAATCTTGAACCTATAAACATTAATGAATCAAATGAGGAAGAACATATTCATGATAAATTTATTGGTACAGATAGGGAAGTTGATTGTCTTAATGAACAACAAAATTCAGATTCTATTTTGACGAAAATAGATCAAGATGAATTAATTATAAATCAAACTATATGTTCATCATTTTCTGATTTTTGTACTAATTCTTCATTCGATTCAATTATCAATAAACATGAATATGTTAATTATAATTTTATATGTTTTGACAAAGAAGACATGAATTTTAATCACTCGACTAAATGTTGTCCGACAAAAGAGTTTAATATTTTTCAAGAGAATGTTAATAAAAGTTTTGATTCACATGAAACATTATTAATTGATCTTGATCTCAAATCAATTTCATATGAAATGCTGAAACGTACATCACCAAATTTTATTCAAAATAATCAGGTAATAAGAGAGAAATATTTTGTAAATTTAAATATTAATGATCTTTCGAATTTGAGAGATTCTTTTAATTTCCTCATGTTGGTTTTGACTGGGCAGACCCAGGTTTACTTTGCTGTACCAACAAAACTCCTAGCTCACGAGAGGATTGATAAAGCTATACACATTGTGCTAGACTTCATTTTCTAAGAGATATTTCAACATATAAAGAGAATTGCCGACCACAAATGTTATTTAGGATTCTACGTGGATGCTTGGAAAATAGATAAAACCTGGATATATTGAGGATGATCTACCAGTTAATGAAATAATTATTTTTTGTATAGATCTCATGAAAGAGGAAAACAAGACTACCAATCCATCCCATCATCAAAGAGGTTACATGTTTTGTCATGGTTGTTTTATAGAGATTGCCAGTGTTCACACTACCATTTGTAAATAACAAAAATTTCAGGGATTACGTAAATATGGAAGCATTAACGTGAAAAACTATCAAATTGGAATCCAAAGTGTGATGCAAGTTAAATGTTTTCCGCATTATATGTAGTTGGAGATAAAAGGAAAATGAAATGTTGCCACCACATTGTAGATCAATAAAGGATTATCTGCCAGCGTAATAGCAAGATTGTTGAAGGATGAGAAAGTGAACGCCGCCTCATCAGTTTGGCGTGGTTTTCATGCCTTAATTTCATCTACCATCAATGAAACGATATGTTTTGATTGTAAAACAACCGCAAAGAAATTGTGGGAACACGTTTCACATTGCATTGATTTCTACCAAGAATAGGTCACGATATCCATGAAGATTACAGCCAGCTCGGAACGTTTTGTACATTAGTAACACATTGCGAAGGGTATTGCCACGATTTTGATTATCAAAATATTCCCCAAAGAAAAATTACTGCAAATTAAAATTCTAACAAATTGCTAATCTGTTACTGTGTGCTGAAGAGAATATTTCGAAATTCAAGGCTACCATAAATTGTTTGCTTGAAGTTTCTGAAGGACTTTAATCATGGAGATAATTTCGAATTTTTACCCACAGGAAATTGCAGCGAATTATGGCTAATTAATTTCAAAGATTTCAGTGTTAAATCTTCTCTCATGTTGTATCAAATTTACCATGAATGAGATGATGAAGTCAATTTATTCATGCACCATAATGTGGGAAAGTTTGATGAAAAAAGGAAGATTATGTAATTCTTGTTATTATTTTATCATTCATTTTTTTAATAGCTTATTAACTATCATACTTCCCTTTCTAATTTGATACTCATTGATCGCAGGCACTGTCTTTCAATATATATATATTCACCGCGTGTAGAAATGATGAAGCTCCAGATGTACAACAGGTTCGCGGTTCTTCAGCATGCTAAAAATTGCACGCTTTGAGTTAAGATTCTAGAATTGAATAGATCAAATAAACGCATCAGATGGAGGGCATATTGAGTAGTTGAAGAAGGTTTCAAAGGCAGGTTGAAACGATAAACGCAGTTCATCAAATAGAAACAATATTCAAGTCAATTTTTCAGGTGCTAAATTTTGGCAGCGAACTGGGAGCGAATAAAGGTGAAAATTAAAATTCCGGGACATGGGTTTTTTGCAGAACGAGTTCATTTACTTGATCGTGAGAATTTTCATAAAACAGTGAACCATCTGAGAGATTCGGAGGTGCATTGGACACGTTTTTCTTCGTGGCGACTAGCAAAGGGAACTGAGTTAAGTTTCTGTTTATAATTTTGCCTATTTAAACAATGGCAGTACTTCACAAGTGGGGGGTCTCCGGAAGAGAGAGGGAGTTTCATCCTTTTATTCTATTTCTATTTTGTAAATTTTGAAGTTTGCAGGTAGAGTGGAGGCGTTTCTCCCAGCAAAATACTGTATGAAGCTTGAGTTGCCTCTGGTTTTATTATCTGTGTTTTGGGGGATGGAGTGGCTGAATAAAAACATCATTGAAATATTATTTCAGTACTAGTTTTATTCCTTACTGAGGTTTTATCTTTGGAAGAGGAATGTGACTGGAAATTCTCACACTGGTATCGTTGATTGGTATTATTTTTGGATACTTTTGTAATATATTTCAATATATCATATTCTAGTTATACTATTGATCCAGTTATACTTGGTTATGTTTGTATTCATTATCTAATATTACACTCTGTCCACACAATATTGCTATCTAAATGAGTATGTTATTATAATTGAATTAATCAGTATTTCTATTGAAAATTCGAAACATAATAATATACATATTTATGTTTGTTTTGATTTCAATTGTATTTTTGCAATGTTTCTATTATGAACATTATCTTTTATTCAAATATTTACTCTTGTTTATTAATTGTTAATTAATAAAATATTCCAAAAAAGTTTAAAGTAATTGTTTATTTTAAAATATTCTGTTATAGTAAATATATAGAAAAACGATTTAGTGTGGAAGATTTAAATATTTTCATTTAAATCCTACTCATTTATCCCTTTGTTTACTTGAAATATTAATAGATAATTAATATAATATTCAAATTTCTCTCAACTAAGATAGAATAATTTAGTTAGTGTTATTTTAGTATAGTTTACATTTATCAGTTGTTACATAAAATTAGGTTAATTTTAGAATAATTATAATGGTCTCTTAAAAATTTTAAATATTCAATACAAAATCCTCAAAATTGAAGACTTTCAGTAAGAAAGCAATTTTAGGCTAATTTAAGTCTTAGAAAACTAATTTTAGGGTTTATTTAAATAGAAATAAGAATAGGATAAATTTTTACTGAATTTTAATTTCTCCTTAAGAGAAAAATTCAGTCGGTAGCAGGACCATAACCTGTGAGATTTTGCTATCCCAAACACACCGGAAGATTGTCTTAATGAACAACAAGATTCAAATTCTATTATTACAAAAGTAGATCAAGATGAATTAATTATAAATCAAACTATATGTTCATCATTTTCTGATTTTTGTACTAATTCTTCATTCGATTCAATTATCAATAAACATGAATATGTTAATTATAATTTTATATGTTTTGACAAAGAAGACATGAATTTTAATCACTCGACTAAATGTTGTCCGAGAAAAGATTTTTATCTTTTTCAAGAGAATGTTAATAAAAGTTTTGATTAACATGAAAGATCATTAATTGATCTTGATCTCAAATCAATTTTATATGAAATGCTGAAAGGTACATCAACAAATTTTATTCAAAATAATCAGGTAATAAGAGAGAAATATTTTGGAAATTTAAATATTAATGATATTTCTAAGTTGAGAGATTATTCTAATTTCCTCATGTTGGTTCTGACTGGGAAGACCCAGGTTTACTTTGCTGTACCAACAAAACTCCTAGCTCACTGGCCCTTTCGACGACAGACCGTAGAGCGGCCTTAAGTCTCACCTGAAGTGATCTTAAGTGGGGTGGCTGAAGACTCAGGTGTATTCAACCAGGTTCTGTAGCATCCTATGGTCTCACGACTCTTCTTAGCCAGCGGGATATTTCTTTGGAAGCGATCTCTCCTTCTAGCTGGCGCTTATAGGGAGCGGAATCTTATTGCATCGCATCTTCTCTGGCGATGTGAAGACTTACTCTTCTGCTGAGCTCCTTCCCTGCGATATCTCACACCGCAGCTCCCCAGACAATGCGATATCGCCATTCTACTCTATAATGTGTCCTATAATGAGACTCAATATACGTAACAGCTCTTGAGGTCCTGCGACCTCCTTCCTGGGTCTACTAACCCTATTCACCTTCACAAGAGAGTTAAACCACTCACTTAGACCTCTGTAGTTTAACACATTAACATCAACTATGTTGAACTCACGGAACTCATATACTGGAGTCACTTAACACTGTAACTGTCAAATTGTTATGAACTAAGCACTGATAACTCATATACAGGCTACTTGATACCCTCAACTTGCGTCTAACCCCCTATGTGCTATAACTGAAGCATAACATACATATGTCCATCAACTGATAAGAAACATTCAAGTAATAGATAACAGATAACACATAAGTAAAGCACAAACACATGAAATAGTCGTACAACACACGGATTTTACGTGGTTCACCTCCAGGGGGGAAGCTACGTCCACGGGAACTGGTTTTTATATTATATCTTGAGAGAGTAAACACAGTTCTGCTGCAACCTGATATGCAGCCCTGAGATCTTCTAGGAAACTCTGTGCACACAACCGGGAGCCCTTCTCTCTTAGATCTCTTCTCTTATATTGCCTTCTCTTACAATATACTTTTCTTCTCTCTCTCTCTTTCTCTCAATCCCTGCAGATTGTTACATACATGATCAAGGATCCATCTACTAGTTACAATAAGATAACACAGGTGGATTAACATGACCAGAGCTCGACTCTTACAATACTCAGACTCTAAAGCCACTTAGCTAGCTAAATGACTCAGTGGCTACTCCACGTCTAACTGTCTAAGCAACTACCCAATTGTCTAACTATCTAACCTTTTACATTACAAGATACATGCTTATATAGGCGGCCCGAAGGTCTCACCATTACAAAAATGTGGGCGTTTCCCAACAATAACCCAAAAACCCTAACTGTGACAGTCGACGTGTCTGTACTGTGGGCTGCCACTTACCGTCACACCACAGCTTTCTGCAGTCTTCCACGCTTCCCGGTGCTGATCATGGGTATGGGCACCACTTCCTACTGTCCTTTGTCTTCAATACCTCGGCCCGTTGCTCCTTTTCCTTTATGAGGGTAGCTGAGCCCTCCTGTCTTCGCCGCTACCTTAAGTGCAGTGGTTGAGCTCTCTCTTCTCGGCCGCTCAGGTACTGTCTTCTTTGACTTTCCTGTCCCGATGTAGCAGCTTTTATTGTAGCTGCGGGACCCTAATCCAACAGTCCCCTAACACTTACTTGTGGCTCGTCCTTGAGCCACTAACATCTGGCTTCTCCTACTGTAGCTTTTCCTTGGCTTCCTGCGAAGTCCTTGTGAATCTCTCTCGAAGTCCTGCGACTTCGTTGTTCATAGCTTCGACACACTCTTGTGCCGTTTCAAGCATAGCTTGACTAATGCTGGAGTCTTATGTATCATCCATTTCTCTTACTTGTAGTGAACTCCTTAACCTTCTGCTCAACTTCATTGACCAGCTCTGCGATTTGTTCCTGATATGGTTGAAGCAGGTTATTAAACTATATCTCTTTTGCTCTTAACCGGTGTGCTTCCTGTTGCAAACGGTTCATCTTTGTCGTCTTCTTCATATTTACAAGAGCTCCTAAGCTCTTGACTTCTTCTTTTATTGTTGTTGTGGCCTTCTCTATGTGTTGGATGCTCTGTTGCAATTCCAGTCTATCTAGGAGCTCATCTAGCTCCGACCATGTCTTCATCGCATCGGCTAGTAATGACTCTACATCATCTATGTGACTCTTCATCTGTGTTGAAGCAAGTCTAAAGGCATGTGCCCTTGCTTCCTTGTTTTCCTCAAGTGTTCCCGGTGGTTGAGCCTCAAGCTTAGCAATCTGCACCTTGTGGTCTTCCTCCATCTTAGTCACTGTTTCTTCTAGAGCCTTTGCTCTTTCTGCAACTCTTCTTACCTTCTGCGTTAGAGGTAAGGAAAACTCAATGTTACACTGAGGTAACTCTAATGCGATGTTCTACAGGAGCTGGCTGAGATCCTGCTCTCTTTCTTCATATGTTCTTAACTCTTCCGCCTTTGTCTGAAGGCTTGCGGTGAGTTCTGCATTCTTCTGTTTCAACTGGGTGTTCTATTTATAAGTCACAAGCTCTCTATCCCTTAGCTCTGTGGCTAGCTATTGCTGGATCATCTGTAACTGATCAATGGGGAACTCTGTGAGATTAACCTCGACAGGTTGTCTAATCTGTATCTGTACATCAATCATTGAATCAGGGAATCGAATGCTCCCTGGCGGTATCAACACTATATTGATGCGATCCGTTACAAGGATTTCCTTGCGGGAAATCAATTTTTTTGAGCTTTCTCCTACTGTCACCTTAACTGGCTGAGTTTGCACTATGGCAGTATTCTCAGTGAATGCTTTCATCTGTAGAAGCTGCTTGTCTACCGTGATCTGTAGTTTGTTTTGCGATGTATGCATCGCCTGAAATGAGTCCTTCATTTCCTCCTTCAATCTTACTGCGATTTGATCATAGTCATCGTCTGTCAGTGCGGTCTCTAAAGCTAGCTTGGAGGCTTTCGATTTTTTCTTCTTTGGTGCCTCTAGTGGCACCTCTTCTACATCTTTCCTCTTTTGTTCTAGTGGTGGCACTTCTACTGTATATTTTGTCTGGGACCCCACTTTGTCTTTTCCTTTGTCCGATGGGTCTGTCTGTGCGGTACCTACTGGTATAAAACTCCACAACGTTCAAAATTTGTGCAACATAACCCTTTTTATTTTTTTCAAAAACCCTCACCTCTACAAGCATCCTATGACTTGTGCAAAATAAAATTTCCTCATGCGATTCCTTATACTTAGAATACTTAGAACTCTTTACCTGTCGGTGTAGACTAATTACTGGTGCGATGCCTCCTTTCAACTACACTGGGAATCTACACTCCTTTAAGCTGTTTGAGTTAGGGATGGGAGGTGGAGTGGCTATCGCTATAAAGATTAAGTCTACTGCCATTAATCAAAGTGGGAAGAAGCTCCCCATTCAGTTTGCTGAGCTGAATGACACCTACTTCTGTAACATACTGAATCTGATATGGCCCCAACCAATGCATCTTGAACTTCCCTGGAAACTTAACAAACTTACTGTCATATAGGAGCACTAGGTCTCCTATCTAAAAACTCTTGCTCTTGATGTGCCTGTCATGCCAAGCTTTCTATCATGCCTTCTGCACTTTCTGATGAAATCTTGTGATGAATCTGTCTTCTTCTAAGGTAAGCAGCTGTGCTAGTCTTTCATTCATCATATTTGTATCAGCTATCTCGGTAATTTGAGCAACTCTTAAACTGGGAATAATATATTCCATAAGCATAACAGCCTCTTGTCCATACACCAAGCTGAAAGGTGTGTGTCCTGTGAGTTTCTTGCCTGTAGTCCTATAAGCCCATAATACAGGATTAACCCTGAGGTCCCAATCATTTCTTTAGCTGTCACAGATCTTAGTAAGATCATTTTCTAGAATCTTGTTAAAGGCCTCCACTGTAACATTAGCTTGAGGATGGTAGGGAGTGCTCTTATGGTGCTGGATCTGAAATTCCTCTGTCAAGGCCTCAATAGTGCGGTTTAGGAAATGTGTGCCTTGATCACTCATCAAGATTACTGGACATCCAAATCTGCTTATGATGTTTTCAAAGATGAACTATGTAGCTGAAGCAGCATCACGATTTCTTACTACTTTTGCCTCCACCCACCTGGTGAGGTATTCTGTTCCTGTGATGATGTATCTCGCACTAGTTCGTTTCCCTGGTGGGTTGATAGGACCCACGAAATCTGTAGCCCACTTGTCAAATGCCTGCAGTGTAATCTATGGTCGCAGTGGCATTTCATCTCTCCGTGAAGGTTTTCCTACCCTCTGGAAGATATCACAGCATCTGCAAAACTCCTTAGTGTCTTTATGCAAAGTAGGCCAGCATAACCCTGCAGTCATGATTTTCTGAGCAGTCGGATTTCCTGCAAAATGACCTCCTATGGTACCTGAGTGTGCTTCTCTGATAATGGTCTCTTTCTCATGCGGCATCACACATCTGCGTAGGAATTTATCTGGACCTAACTTATATAGATGTCCTGCGATCAAAGTGAAGTCTGCTGCTTTCACAACTAACTGTTTCTTTTGTTTCTTAGTAAAGTCAACTAGGGCCCACCCTATAGTGAGAAAGTAAATAATATCCTCATAGTACTCATCTGCAATTTGGATAGAAAATAATTGCGCATCTGGCAGATTATCCTCTAAATTACTTGGTTCTTCTCCTGAATCTATTCGCAATAAATGATCAAGTCCAGCATTTAATCTTCCTGGTTTTATAATAATTTCAAAATCATACTCCTGAAATAAGAGTAACCATCTACAAATCCTTCCTCCTAATACTGGTTTATTGACCAAATACTTTAAAGCAGAATGGTCAGTAAACATCTTGAATGGGGCACCCAACAGGTAGTGCCTGAACTTTTGTAGAGCATACACCATAGCTAATCCTTCTCTTTCTGTAGTGGTGTAGTTCTTTTCCGCAGTAGATAGCTTTCTGCTTGAGTACGCGATAGGGTGATCGATACCCCCTTCCCCTAGCTGTGTTAAGACAATCCCCAGTGCGATGCCAGATGCATCCACATGGACATGAAATGGCTTGTTCCAATATGGGAATACTAATATGGGTGCTATAACCATCTTCTCTTTAAGTGTGTCTAAAATTTTCTGGCATTCCTCATTCCATAGGAATTTCATGTCTTTCTTTAACAGCTTTTCCATAGGTGCTGTGATTTTTACATAACCTTTGATCAATTTTCTATAGTACCCAGTATGACCAAGCACTGTTCTCAATTGCTTGACTGAGTTGGGTGCTGGGAGATGTATAATGATGGAAATATTTGCAGGATCTACCATCAAGCCTTGTCTGCAAACAATATGATCCAACAAAATACCAAATGGCGCACAGAATATACATTTCTTCAAGTTAAGAGAAATCTGATATTGCCTACATTTCTCTAACATGAGCCTTAAATATCCTATATGCTTTTCGATTAATCCAAATACAGTCCAATCATCAAAATAGACTTCTAAGAATTTATGTATGTATTCCTTGAATACAACAACTACTACTCTAGAAAAGATAGCTGGTGCATTTTTAAGACCAAAGGGAATTACCGTATATAGGAATGAGCCCCATTCTATCGCAAAGGTGGTCTTATGTTGATCCTCTGAATGGATTATGATCTGGTGATTGCCTGAAAATCCATCAGTGAAGGAGTAGACCTCATGTCCTCCCACATTGTCTAAAACTTCATCAATGAAGGGTGTCGGAAATGGATCATGAAGTGATGCATCGTTGAGTTTGCGCAGGTCGACACAAATCCTAATTTCTCCTTTGGTTTTATTTTCCTGCACGACCATGGGACTAACCCATTCGCTCTCTTCTACATGTTCAATGATGCCTACTGCTAGCATCTTATCGATCTCATCCTTAACTTTTTCTTTATAGCGGTGATTCAATCTGTATGGACGCCGCTTAACTGGCCTAGCATCCTCTTTCAATGGCATGTGCATGACTCCTAGATCTCCTACTATTCCCTTCATCTCTGTGAACTTAGTGGGAAATAGGTCCTGATAGTCATGTAAGAGATCTGCGATGTGTCCTACTGTTTCATCATCCCAATAGTCTCCAATAGAGGCAAACTTTGGTTCTGTTTCTGTGCCAATATTGATCTTTTTAATCTTGATAGGGTCTATGATGCTGGAATCTCAAGTTTTGGTCCATCAACATCGCGAGTCCCTTCTGACTCGAGAATGTTGACACTGCGAGGATTCTCATCCTCACCATCTGGCTCTGCTGCGAAGTTGTAACAATCAAGCGCATCTTCTAACTGGATAGCCCAATCAAACTGAACAGACACTGATTGGGTACAGTCATCAAATATCTTGGTTTTTATAACGCCCAGGGCCTGATCAATGCTTGGATACTTAGATTCAAAAGTGAAAGTGAGTAGAAAGCTGACTATCATAGGTGGCCATGTGATGGTTCCTCTGCGCAATTCTGTCTCTGTGTACCAATTCCTTGGCACTGTGTCTAAAGTGTGAATGAATAGGTGAACCCATTCATCCCCTGGAATTGTTGACCAACTCTGTTCGCAATTCCTAATATGTGACCTGGGGTCACTCTCTCCTATGTATTTCTGCTGTAAAGGCTCCTTGTCATTAGAAAATATGATCACCATCAATCTCTTAAGATCATCCCATGATGCGATATGTTCTTTATGTGCATGCCACCATCTTACAGGTGTGGCTTTTACTGCAAGGTCCATAGTTGTCATAATCTGCTCTTGAGGAATTTCTTGTTCAAACTGCTATAAAAAGTCATTGACATCTGCTAGGCCATGAAATGATGGAATGTCAATACTCTCGGTGCCAATCCGATGCAGTAACTTAGTCATAAATGCACATCTATGAGTTGAGACTTCGTAAAGTCTATTCTGCCAATTTTCTAAACCAACCTCTGAATCTGATGCGCATGAGCTATCGCATCGCCAACTGATATTTCCTTCTATGGTAGGGTTGATGTAATCACTCTGATTAGCAGTCATCTGATAAAGGATTTCCATGTTACGTGCCTCCTCCTCTGCTCGGATAGGTTCAATATAGCGAGGACCCTGAAAAGGATCCAACGGTGCGATGACCCGGATCTATGTATCCTCAAAGGTCATTTGTCTTTTCTTTAATTCCATAATAGCCATGTTATCGATTGCCCAATCAATACCTAGTAAAGCTGGATATGGTCTACTGTCGCCAATTATTTCTATAAATTCAAAGTTGCCAAATATGCGAACTCTGTCAATATCAACTGGCACCTGCGATAATCGACCCAGTGGTGATACCCACTGCTTATTGGCTAAACGTAGATGGATAGGTGATGTAGCTAACTTAGGGCTACCCATTTGTTCCCATGTCTACTTAGTCAGAACATTTACCTCTGATCCTAAATATAGGATTACCTCGTCCATTTCAAATTCTCCAATTTGTGCTGTGAGTCTCATCTCTCTTCCTGTTCTTGTATGTCCCATAATATTATGAACAGTATGCTATGCACTGTTCACGGAAGAAGATGGCTGACACTGATCTATGATGTACTGAATCTCTCCGATAGCTTTCTCATTTATAACGAGTTTCAAGCAACTCCGTAGGAAGGATTGTACACTTCCTGTCGACTCGTCCTCTTCGCACCTTCTCGATGTGGTAGCCTACGATATCTGCACAGGACTAACGCCACAAGGTGTTTGCTGCGGTATGTCCCTACAAGGCAGTACCTACGATCCCGATGCTGTAGGTTCAGTAAAGAAATTTTTTGCTTTCTGAAACGTTTCTTTGTTCTTCTGCAGGTCGAGTGGTGTTGATTTATTAGTTGCTTTGTGCACCCACTCTGGACTTGTGTTCTTTGCGTCATCCTGCGATGTGCTACTAGTAGAAGCACCGTTGCAAGTCACAATATGGACTCTTGGTTCTGGCTCTTTCTTCTTAGCAACAATAAGCTGAATGTTCTGGTTTACTACTGGCTTAGGGTCCCTAATATTGGCTATCAAGATCAGACACTCTTCTATAATATGCTCATAGGACTTGCAATACTTACATGTCATACTAGGGTTCTGACAGTCCCTATCATAGTGTCCTACAATTCCACAATTGTAACAAGTAATAGGTCCACGGCCATGGCAAAATACTTCTCCATGGCCAAAGCCTCCTCCACGGCCTCGTCCTCTGAATCCTCCTCCACGACCAACATGAGCTTCTTCATGCTGTGGTCCTGCTGCTGTACCTGGTTTTTTCGACTGGACTCTATATACGTCATGTTTTCTTTCTATCATAAGATCATAAGCTCGGAAATTATGTTCATCATGACCTACTGACTTATAGAAGTTACAATATAATTTATTAGGGGTTTGTACATACTTCTGAAGTAAAGGGCATTCCGGTGGTCGATGTCCTCTTGTTCTGCAGAGTTCACACCATGGCCCTTGAGTCTGTAATAAGGGGTTAGGAGCCCCACTTGCTAAATATTCTACAAATATTGGACAATTATCCTTAGTATGGACCTGTCCTTTACACTTTATACACCATAGTTCTTGTGCAATCTCTTTTCCTTTCTTAATCTCATGCATATATAACGCGAGATTGGCTAACTGGTTCTGCAGGTTTGTCATTCCTATACTGGTCTCAGCTAGAGGTGAAGCCTCTAGTTTCATTTCCATCTCCAATGCTTCATACTGTATATGGAGTCTCTGTTGCATTAATGGAAGTATGATGTGAGGAAGCAGTGCTGCAATGAACCATTCTTTATGCTGCTCCGACGCAAACTCAAAGCTAAACTGGTCTATAAGAGCTTTGAATTTCTGATCAAAGTCCCATACTGACTCTGTAGGTAACTGTTTAATGTCTTTAAGCTCTGTGATATGCTGTGACTCAGACTTAGGTTTCTTAAATTCTTTAATCATTGCGGTCTTGACCTGTGCAAGCGTTCTGGCTAGCGCTGTTGTATACTTCATATACCATGTTAAAGCTCTGTCTCTAAGTGTAGTGACCAACTAGACAATTTTAATATTATCATACTGGATTCCTTTAATGGTCCATATGGCTTCACATAGGAACCAATGTTGTTCTGAGTCTTCTTCCTCTGTAGCCTTGAAGGTAGGTAACTTCATGTCATCCCCCATTATGTTTCTACGTGGTGGATGTTGATTTTCTGTATTACTACCACTCAGTGGTGTAGGTGTAGGTGATGTAGCGGTAGTATGTACTGTATGTGAACTACTATATGTAGTTCCTATGGGATTACTCTGAGTCCCAATTGTTTTCTATGGGGTATAAGGATGGTAAGGGATACCTCCTACTGGTCTCTCTATGTTACTGTGACTCTTTTCTCTAGTGCTATCTGAACTGTTTTCAAAGAGAGAAGATCTGAAATCTACTTTATATTTCTTACCACTACGTGTACATCCAATTTCATCAAAATCACTCTCAAACTCTTGTGACATTACACTGACTTAGCTTATTCATCTGAGGATAAATCCATTACTCATTTTTCATGCAATAACATCTTAATGAACAAGTTTAAAGAGCTTAGGTGCTTACCACGATATCCTTTGAAGAAGTACCTCTCTGCTTCGCTGAAAATCTTTCTTTGATCGACTGCAAACTCTGTAATGAAGCCTTCCAGCAAACTCGCAAGCCAGAAGTCTACTGTCCGTGAAATGGGATTATCAACGCTCTTCACAGTCTGGATCAGCTTCGGCATCCAGACTATGTTTCTTTTCTTCTTGAATATGTTCTTATCAGTCAACTTTGATAACCAGTCATACAGCTTGTTTGTATAGGTCACAAAAAAAATCTCATGCAGACTTGTGAAGATATGTTTTTGTAACCAGTCCTTTGTACTCAGTCTAGGACTCTTGTTTTCTGTCGTAACGAATTCTTTTTCCCTAGACCCAACCCACTGGTTGAGTTCGTCTTTAGTAGGATGCCGACAGAACATTAGCTCGTCAATTTTTTCAAAGCCGGCAATGGGACCATTTGTTGGTTCTGACTAGGAAGACCCGGGTTTACTTTACTATACCAACAAAACCCCTAGCTCTCTGGCCCTTTTGGCGACAAACCGCAGAGCGGCCTGAAGTCTCACCCGAAGTGATCTTAAATGGGGTGGCTAAAGAATTAAGTGTCTTCAACTGGGTTCTGTAGAATCCTATGGTCTTATGACTTTTCTTAGCCAACGAGATCTCTCTGCGGAAGCGATCTCTCCTTCTAGCTGGCACTGATAGGGAGCAAACTCTTATCGCATCACATCTTCTCTAGTGATGTGCAGACTTACTCTTCTACTGAGCTCCTTCCCTGCGATATCTCACACCGCAGCTCCCCAGACGATGCGATATCACCCTTCTACTCTATAATGTGTCCTATAATGAGGCTCAATATATGTAACAGCTCTCAAGGTCTTGCGAACTCTTTCCTGGGTCTACTAACTCTATTGACCTTCACAAGAGAGTTAAAACACTCACTTAGACCTCTACAGTTTAACACGCTAACATCAACTACGATGAACTCACGGAACTCATATACCGGATTCACTTAACACTATAACTGTCAAACTGTTATGAACTAAGCAATGATAACTCATATACAGGCTACTTGATACCCTCAACTTGTGTCTAACCCCCTATGTGGTATAACTGAGGCATAACATACATACGTCCATCAACTGATAAGCAACATTCAAGTAACAGATAACAGATAACATATAACACATAAGTAAAGCATAAACACATGAAAGTGTCGCACAACACACGGATTTTACATGGTTCACATCCAGGGGGAAGCTACGTCCACGGGAACTGGTTTTTATATTATATCTTGAGAGAGTAAACACAGTTCCGCTGCAACCTGATATGCAGCCCTGAGATCTTCTGGGAAACTCCATGCACACAACCAGGATCCCTTCTCTCTTAGATCTCTTCTCTTATATTGCCTTCTCTTACAATATACTCTTCCTCTCTCTCTCTCTTTCTCTCAATCCCTGCAGATTGCTACATACATGCTCAAGGAGCCAACTATTGGTTACAGTAAGATAACATAGGTGGATTAACAGGACCAAAGCTTGACTCTTACAATACTGATACTCTAGAGACACTTGGCTAGCTAAATGACTCAGTGGCTACTCCACGTCTAACTGTCTAAGTAGCTACCCAATTGTCTAACTATCTAACCTTTTACATTATAAGATACATGCTTATATAGGCAGCCCGAAGGTCTCGCCATTACAAAACTGTGGGCCTTTCCCAACAGTAACCCAAAAACCCTAACTGTGACAGTCGGCGCATCTGTACTGTGGGATGCTGCTTACCGTCACACCATAACTTTCTGCAGTTTTCCACACTTCTCGGTGCTGATCGTGGGTATGGGCGTCGCTTCCTACTATCCTTTGTCTTCAATACCTCAGCCCGTTGCTCCTTTTCCTTTATGAGGGTAGATGATCCCTCCTGTCTTCGCCGCTTCCTTAAGTGCAGTGGTTAAGCTCTCTCTTCTCGGCCGCTCAGGTACTGTCTTCATTGACTTTCCTGTCCCGATGTAGCAACTTTTCCTGTAGCTGCGGGACCTTGCTCCAACACCTCACCTCTAATTCTTACTATTTTATTTATCATGATTTATTTTCTAGTTTTGATATGCATAAGATTCCATCTGAATTACCTAACTATGTGACTTCAAAATCACATTTTTATGAAATATCTAACATCGATGATTCACTTATTAAGCATGAGTTTGAGGGATTGGAACATATTTCATTATTAAATCATCATTCGATACAATATTTTAAATAGAAAGAAGGTTTATTGCAAGATAGTTACACTCAACTAATATTTGATGAGAATAAAACACAAATTTTTGTTGAAACTAAAAATGTTTGTTCTCATCAGAATTACTTATATGAGAGCTATAATTTGATTGGTGGTAATAAAATATTTGCTGAAGAGTTTCCTATAACTTGTGATCACCAAATACTTACATCTCTTTTAATTGATTCATCTTTAGTTGTAGATCCTATTAACAAGATTACTTCTTACGATATTAGGTCATCACTGATTCACTCACCTATTACATCATTTCATGATCCTACTTTGTATCTGAAATCAATTCTTCCAATTGTTAATGTGACTAATGCTAGTTATTTGATTCTTCAAATTGATTCACCTAAGATATATTTGCTACCTATGGATTTCATGTTGGTATATCATACTTTGCATTCTAAGTTTTATGATAGGATTGTAGAGTGGCTCGAAAATTCTTATCTCGAAAGGTTTCCAAAAACTGGTAAATTTGTCTTATCATTATATGTTTCAAATGGTAAGGATGATAAACTTTTTTTTAGTTTTCTCTTATTGACATATCATTTCTGGTTACTATTAGGAAAACATGTCATTTTTACTGGATTAGATATGCTTCAATGGCTTCATTGGCTATTTCATTTTACTTGATTTTCATTACAATTGTATTCTTTTGTACATAGTTAGGCTTAGGTTTAGATTAATTTTTCTTCATTTTCATCCTTTCTTGTTTGAATAAATGCAGTGATGAGGGCAATGCTAATTTCAAGAGGTGACACTTATTGATACATTTAGGGATGTTTTCTTTACCTTTGAATCTCCTGCTTATAATTATATTTATTTAAATTTTCCTGTTAAGTCATATATCTTTTACATTTTCAACTTAATTGGGAAAATGTTCTATACATTCTTATGATTATAAGAAAGAACTTTTAAGAAAACGAAGAATGTTGTGCAAATCAATACCAAAATCTTTTCAATTATAATTGCATATGTAATTAAGACTTAGTTTAAATTTGTTTTCTTTTGCTTATCAATAAGAGCGGCCTAACTTATTAAAACATCTTGATTATTTTTAATAGATCCTTATGTCGCAAACTATAGAGAGACATATTTTTCATCTTGTAGAAATTAATTCTCTTTTGTCATTTGTGATATAACTATTTCATGTTTCTCCACTTAAGATGTTAATCTATTCACGGCTGAGTTTTTATTTTTGTGTTTGCATATATCCATTTTAGATTTCTTGCTTTAATCAGTTTTATTTTATAAGTTAATAGAATTTTCTTTTGTGGTTTGTTTGTTTTCCAAAAAGGGGGTAAACTAATTTTAGCATATGGTGATAACAACCATGTATTTATGTCAAGTATTTGATCGAAATCATTTTTTGTTAAAGAGACATCATTATAAAGACACTCTTCTTTTGTCAAGATTCTAACTGTAGCGAGATTAGTCTTGGATTTGAAAAAAATTATTATGGATCATATTGATAGATTAATTGAGTTACTCGGCTATTATCTAGGATATTTATCTTTCAAAATGATGCTATAATGTAGATGAGTTTCTTTTCAAAGGAATCATTTTCCTTAAATTGAAGTAAGTCAAGAATCGTAAGTTATCTTTTAGACTTTTTATGCCATCCTTTGATCTTTAGTGGTCCATTTGGATCTGCTTCCCCATCCACTAAGTAATCTCTCTTGAGATTAACAATAATCTTAATATTATTCATTGTACATAACATTAATGAAATATAAGCGATTAACTGAAGAACGGGAGGTCTCATCATGAGCCGATCCGTCATGATCATAAGCTCCGTTGAAGTGACATTACCGCATCTAGTTACCAAGCCAGGGTGATGGCTCTTAATCATTGATTAGGAGAAAGGAGGTCTCATCATGAGCTGACCTTTTCATTTTTCAGCAGTTCTTGTGAATGATGCTTCCAGCATCTGGTTAACAAACCAAGGTAGTAGTCTTCAGTTAATATCTTTATTTATTATTTGTCAGAAAAAAAGAAGAAGAAGGAAAAAGGATTTATCTATATCCAGTGGATGGGATACAAGCATCTAAGTGAGGTTAAAAGGGTTTATCCTATGGTATTGAGGTCATACCTACATACTACGTGTTCTTTGACTTGTTTTGGTTAAGAGAAACTAATTCCTTGGGAAAATTTTCTTTCTGCATTTGTAGAATAATCGTTTATCTTTATAAGATTTTGGATAATGGTCGAGATAGTTTGATTAATTTTGAAAGTTTTGGTTCAATCTTTACATATATAAGCCAATGACAGGATTAAGATATGTGATTGGTAAATTGACATTTGAAGAGGCCTTATCATTAATTTTCTTATATTATATAAAATTCAGAATTACCTTGCAGAGATAACTGTTTCACCCAGTATGTCGCCATTTGTTCGGCCTCCCAACAACTCCCATCTATTTTAAAAAATAAAGGCCCCCCTATGTAAATTTTGTAAGTATTTTTGGTTTCCTTTCTTTGGTAGGTAGGTTCTTGTCTTTCTTTCTATGACCCCTCAGTCTTTGTCCTATTCATTCTTTAACTTGACTTTTTAAGATAAAGATTTGGTGGTTTTACTTATGTGTGTGTCATTTACGTCTTCTTATTTATTGGATTCTCTTTAACACTTTTAAGGTTTTATTTGAGCTTATGTAAGCCAATTATAATATTTTTCTAAGGCTCTTAATTTCATTTAAAATGAGTTTCCATTGGATA
>LPNX010733154.1:0-10299 GCA_001517045.1 Pseudotsuga menziesii | reverse complement strand
TTGATGTTGTTGATCTCACTTGTTCCACATGTTGTTTTGGAGTTTCCATAGAGGTTTATTTTTTCATATTGCTATAAAGGTTGATTTTAAATGTTTTTACAAGATGGGTGTCATTGTTTCCCAACTACATGCAAATGGTATGTGTTTTGACAAGTCATATAACAAAATGTCAGTTTCTTTTAATCCAATACATTGGATTCATCAAGAATCATCCAACTTTTGAAAAGTGGGTGGAAATTGTAATTAAGATCAACACGTATTCAATCATAGGTAAATATGCTCTTCTGAACTCAATTTATGTACGATTTAACAATTCTACCAAAGACCGTTGTAAAAAGTCAACAAAAGACGGTGTCGTCGCTATAGAGACAGTCAAGCATGGATACAGCAATGTCCAAGAGTTTAGGCATGGATACAGAGACGTCTAAGAGTCCAGGTGTGGATACAGCGACGACTAGGCATGGATACAGCGACGCCTCGTTCCTGTTACATCAAATTTTACACCAAAAAGTAAGAAACGTGGAAAACCTCCGTGGAAAAATCCGCACTTTTGTACTAGTGTAATTGAATTGATGAAAAGTATTTAGCATTATCAAAAACTAACGAAATTGGAACTCCAAACCTGGTCATGATATGATCTTGCAGGAAGCTGATGACCTCATCTTCATTTATCTTGCACAACAAGATAGCTTCGAACCAACAAGTGAAATAATCAGTTGTGGTCAGAATGTATTTGCGTTGGAGGGAAGAATTTGGTTTTCTTTCTCCAATAATATCCATCCCCCATTACTCGAATGGCTCCGTGATCATCACAGGATTTAGGGGTGCTACTGCTTTAGGCTGTCTCCCACCACACCTTTGACAAATATCACATCTCCTGACATGTGCGTGTGCATCTTTGAAGAGTGTAGGCCAATAGTAACCTACCCTGAGGATTTTGTGGGCTGTAGTGTCTCCTGAATAATGTCCCCAAGCAGGATCATCATGTAATTTTGACATTACTTTCTTCACATCTTCTTTTTCTAAGCATCTAAGGAGAATCCCGTCATAATTCTTTCTGAATAATACTCCTTCAACAAGTTGATAGGAGGCAGATTTAAGATGCAGCGCTCTTCTTTGCTTGGAATTCCAATGTTATGGCAACAGCCCTGACTGCAGGTAATGCACAAGGTCCCTATACCAAGACTCGGGAGCTGTAAACAAAGGACACACATCCATTAAATGTAATTCAGCCTCATCCTCCCAGGCGTGCTCTTCATTGTTCCCACTTTCAGTCATCAATTTGCACAACCCTTGACCTTTAACTATAGAGGCTGGCTTGAATTCAAGGTCATACTCTTGAAGAGCTGTTACCCAGTTGCCCCTTCTTTCTCCTAACTCTTTCTGTATGAGAAGGGACCTTACAGCTGGGTAGGGGACTATTACCTTGGTTCGATTTTTTAAAATATAAGGCCTGAATTGCTTCACGGCGTTGAATACTGTGTAAGCTTGTTTACCAACAGCTGGGTAGTTCAATTCATCCCCCTATAGACCAGTACTCATAAAGGAGATTGGGAATTCATCCCCTCCTTCTTCCTTTTGGGTGAGCACAGCTGCCAATGAATCATCAGATGCAAATGTATACAAAATAAAGCCTTTATCAAAGTCTGGGCTTTTCAGGGATGGTACACATGCAACAACAGTTTTAATTTTGCTGAAAGCATCCTTCTCAATCTTAGTCCACTTGAACTGTACATTTTGTTTCACCATCTGCTACAGCGGCTTAACAATCTGAGCGAAATCGGGGACAAATCTTCGCACGAAGTTTATAGTTCCCATAAAAGATTGCATCCCTTTTTTATTATTGGGAAAGGAGATTTGTTCAATGGCCTTAATTCTTTCTGGATCTATAGAAATTCCTGTCTTTGAAACTATGTGACCCAGCAACTTGCCCTCTGTGACAGCGAACACACACTTCTTAGGATTGAGGGAGATGCCATATTTTCGACAGCGTTCAAAAATTTGCTTTAAGTGAAACACATGCTCTTCTCTTTTCTTCGAGAATATTTTAATGTCATCAAGGTACACTACAGTACTTCGGCCAATCAATTCGCAGAAATCTATGTCCATAGCCCTCTGAAATGCCGCTCCAGCATTTATAAGCCCAAAAGGCATCCTTCTGTAGGCAAAGGTTCCCCATTTGGTCCTTAACATTGTCTTCAATCTGTCTTCCTCGGCTACTAGTACTTGATTGTAGCCAGAGAAACCATCTAATAATGAAAACAATTCAGAACCAGAGACCATTTGCAACAATTGCTCCATGGGTGGCACAGGGTAGTTATCTTTATCGGAAGCGCGGTTTAGATTTCTGAAATCCACGCATAATCTGATTTCTCCCGATTTTTTCCTCACTGGCACCAGATTTGATACCCACTCAGAGTGTCTAACTTTAAAAATGATTCTATCATCCATTAATTTCTTCACTTCACTCTGAATCAGTGGTTCCAGCTTTGGATACATTTTTCTTAACGGTTGCTGATATGGCTTGACGTCGGCTTTGATGGGGACAACATGCTTGATGATGCTGGTGTCATATGTTTTTAAATCTTCGTATGTCCAAGCAAAGACATCTTTATATTGCTTAAACAGACTGACGAATTTATCCCTTTCTGCCGGTGAACAACATTTGCCAAGATTTACAAATTTAGGATTCGCCTCAGTCCCCAAATTAATCAGCTCAAACTGCAGAGATGAGCTGTGATTCTTTACATTGGCTGTTTTTCTGAATTTTTCATTTAAATCGAACATTTTTTCTAATGTTCTGACACCTTTACGAATGAAATTGTCATATTTCATCTCGGCCTGATGTTCCTCATCATCTATAATGGCTCCTTTAAATACCTCGTCATTTGTCAAACATTCGATTATTTGCTGATCATCGTTGAACACTCGCAAGTTGGTGATCATATCCGGTACTGAGGGCCTGAAAAGAAATTCAACAGAACACCGATTATTAGTGGGTACGAGCCTAGCGGCTGATGTGGCCAACAGGTCAGCTGCTGCGTTTTTAATTCTGGGAATTGAAATAATATTAAATGCATTCAAACATTTAAGCAGGTCCCATACCTCATTTTGGTAGGCTTTCAAGTGAGGAGAAACACAGTGTATTTGATTTCTGATTTGCTTTACAATTATTTCTGAATCTCCAAAAACTTTTAAATTACTTACCTTTAATTCAATCGCTTTCCTTAAGCCCTGCACCAGTGCTTCATACTCTGCTGTATTATTCGTACATTCAAACTCTAATCTATAGGAAAGAAAATGTTTATTCTTCTGGGGATCAATCAGGACACAGCCGGCCCCTGACCCTTCTAATGTCTTAGAGCCATCAAAAAACAAAGTCCAAAAATCACTGACTACTAAATGCGAATCTACTCCTACCGCTAAATCTACTATTTTACAATCAATTTCATCAGCCTGTGAAAATCGAAGGAGCTCAAGCTGAGTGTCAGATGTGTTGCTGGCTTCTTTCACTTGGTAATTTCCAGGTTCCAACTCAATAAAATAGTTTCCCAAGACAGAATCCACTGGTTCATTCTTCTCCTCCAATTGAGTAACATTGTACTTCATGTGAGGCTCTCTTAATATCTTAATCTGGTTCGAACTTCCTTTGTATGGAAACCATAGATGTGAACAATCAGAGGAGAAATATCCATTAAGTTTGGCCGACCAAGGCTCTGCTCAGGACAATACCATACGCATCTGGTATATCAGCCACCGCGATATTGATAACCTGGCATACTTTATCATTTGATACCATATGGACTAGGACATCTTTCATCTCACCAATTACCTTCACATCTATCCTATCCAGCTGAACCACCCTCCATGGGGATGGCTTAGGCTGCCCATTGATCTTTTTACAGACTAATATCGGCATGACATTAACAATTGCCCCTGAGTCTACCAAACAATTATGTACATTGTAGTTAAAGATTTCAAAAGTAAGGAGGAAAGGTGGATGCTTGTTCTTGGACTTACCTCCACTGCTGGTTTCTCCAATTTCTTCTTCTTCTTCTGGTTGATTGTTAGTTGGCATCCTCTCATCCGATGCTTCAAGTGCTTTCAACAGTCTTTCTTTTTGTTGCGGCACTTTACACATCTCGAATAGTGGAACATTCACCTTTATCTTCTTTAAATCCTCCACGATGTCATAATCCATCTGATGTTCAGTGGGATGAGGCCTATCAGCATTCTCCTTGTCTTCATTTGGCTTGGTCGTTGTATCATTCTGTCTAGGATTTTGGCTGGTAATAGTGAATTTTGGAATTTTATCAGCCAAGGATTTATTTTGAAATTTCTTCTTAACATTTCTCTGCAGCCTCTTAATCTTTGGGAGTATAATACTGTCTTCTCTAACTGTCCCTTGGCTCCTTGTTGTTACGTTGGCTTCCATGACGTCCTTGTACCCTTGAACCTTTTTCTCTTCAGCATCAAATAACGAGACTGAATTCCATAAAGCCATGGTTTCCTCTTCCTGTTCTTTAGTAGAAGTAGAAGCAGAATTCTCTTTTCTTTCTTCATCTCCCTCTTCTGTTAATCTAGAATCTAGCAGTTGATTCATGACCAGCGTCATCGAGTTTATCCATTGAGGACAATTGTTTTCAGAATGTGGTTGTTGGTGGAAAGTGCAAAAATTGTCCATTCCTACATCTGTCAGATTCATAGATGCTGTATTGTGCGGAGGAGGTTGAGAATGATCCTTGTCCTCTTTTTTCTTATAATATGGCTTATAAAACTTTTGTGTTTCCTTCTCTTTCTCCAAATCTATGATTTTGTTGGAAAGCTTCTGCATCATTTTGGCCATATTTTCAAGATCTGGAGATTTCTCTTCTTTAGGCTTGGTGAACAATAAGGCTTTCCTTCCCCCACCTTTCTCCCCTGACTGTTCGGGATAGTCTTCAATACTTTCTCTTTCAACTTCCACTACTTCTGCCTCTTCATAAGTTTCCGCCAAAGTAGGCTTGGCCCTACCTTTGGCAAACATGGCCAAATCAGGGGCTAATGCTGAGGTATAATATTCAATCAGGACCTTGTCTGAAGGTTTGTTAGCGTCAGAAAAATTCTTGATGTATGGTGCAAATCTTTGAGTAAAACTGTGCACTTTCTCCTTCCTCTCTTTCTTCAAGGTGCATAATCCTTTCATGAGAGCTGCATGAGTCTTTTGAACCGCATACTTACTCCTGAAAATTCTCTCAAAGGTGTCCCAATCAGGGATAGAGTTAGCAGGAAACCCAAAATACCATGAAGCTGCAACTCCTTTAAGGGTATGCGGGAATAGTCGGCACACTACATCCTCATGTTCCCCAGCCCTAAATCCTTCTATTTCCAAGTAAAAACTTTGCAGATGATCGTCTACTAGTATCTTCTCATTGGGGTTGAATTTAGGCAGCAACTTTTCAAAGGATTGAGGTAAATCATCCAGCGGAGGTGTTAGATTTAGAGGTGATCTGGCTCTCCATGCAGGTGGTGGATTCGGTGGGTTGGGTGGTTGATTTGCGTTTACGCCGGCCATGAGTTGGGGTGGAGAGTGAGGGGGTGAACCAATAGGAGTGTGAGCAGGAGAATTGTAAGGGGTATCTAGGCCTTCTTGATTCAAAGGTAATACCACCTCCTGTAAAGTTGTCTCTACAAGTTCTTCCCAGTATCCAACCAACACTGAATCTTCTGCTATAGGATGATCTTTCTTTTTATATTCTCTTCTAGGCAATTCGAGGATAATTGGCAATCCTCCAATCTTCCTTACATATGCCCCGGTATGTCTTCTTAGGTCATTAACCACTTCATTGCCAACAGAATATAGATGTTCTCTATTTTCTTCCGGAATGGGATTACGGAACCCACTGCTTTTGGAACTATTACCGATGGAAAATTCTTGGGAAAACGGGTTTCCTCAGCCAGCCATGCACTGGCAGCCCTCCTTCTAGCACCAAAACTCTTGAGGCCTGGAAATTCGCAAGCAGCAACAGTAAGGGATTCTCCCCAATCAACGTTCCCAACTAGCCCATTGACTGTTTGGTATAGGGAATCCGTTCGGTTTACGGTCCGGCTACCGTAGGTAAGGTAACAAAACAAAGGTTTTACCGGTTGCGGCGAGGTCCACCGAGTTTTTGTATTTTTGACTTAAAATATGAAATGCAAGTGCCTAATTAACAATGCAGAGTGATAAAGATGTAAGGAACAGTCACAATGTGATGCGCAGATTCTTACCTCTCGTCTTAAGGCTCACAAGCATCCAAATCGCATACAACAGAAAAGTAAACTAACTATCTAAACTATCCCTAGGGAGCAGGATTATCATTTTCTGGTGAGTAATACATTTTGTACATGCATTATGAAGAGTTATAGATAGCTGATACTTCTTTCAAGACACATGAACAATTAGAGATATTTAAACAACCAAATAGCCAATTGTTTTATCAACAACATTTATTACTCACAGTGGAAAACATCACAAAGTATACTGAAGAACATTTCAACAAGAACATAGGTTCAAGAAGTCAAAACACTCTCACAGTTAATGAAACACAGCTGAAAACGAAATAGTTCCTCTTCAACCTTGCTCATTTAATTGCATTGATACATTCCACATTTCGCTTTCTCCAATAGGCAAAAGTTACAGTTTCTCATTGTAAAACGAAATAGTTCCTCTTACAAAGAAATGGCTTACAAGTTTTTCCAGGGAAAAAGTCCCCTCTAAATTCTAACTTTCAAGTATTTAAACTACATCTGCAAACCATTTGGGCTACCCCCCAAACGAATGACCTTTCAGCTTCCCAACGCTTCATATTCCTTTATCTTTTCTACGCATGCCCATGATTGGCTAAGTAACTGCCGGACCTTTTAGAACTGCTCCTTTGTCACCGTTCATTTTGTCTTTTCTTTGGTTTTTCCATCTTACAATCCTGCTGGTTTCAGCTCTACCTTCACCAAATGGTCTGCCTCCCTTGACCAATATCTGGAAAATACCTGCAATCAAACGACAAGCATCATTTGTGTAAAACACATTTAAACCACAGTAGCACACTAAACTGACTGAACGGCTAGTCCACAGAAAATGGTCAGGTGCACCACCGTCATTTTACAAATGCCGACTATACTACCTCGTCCTTCTACAGGCTTGTGATAACAAAACCAATGACGAAAATCAGGAGGAAACCAACATCGGAAGCCAAATGGCTTTCCCAGCCGCAATGGCATAAGAGTCAATGCTACCGGCATGCAATGGGAGGGCGGGAAAAACATTGAATCGGGAGTTGGACGGCTTTCCCTTTAGGAAGCTCAATGACTTTGAGAGCCGCAACAGCGGAAGGGAAGGTTGAAGACACGCGACGTGGGCGGGAAAAAATTTAGATCGAAAGTTGGCCAGGTTTGGACATCAAAAGACAAATGACTCTCCTAGCCACAAAGGCGGAAGAGAGACGGCTTAAGGTACGCGGCTAAACAGGTCAACACGCATCAGCTAGTGGATCGCTTTGGGCTTCGGGCGCTTAAGTGTTTTGGGAGCCGTAATGATGGAAGAGAAAAGGCTTCGGCTTCTGATCAAAACAAGAAAGACTCCCGATCAATAGAAAAACTAAGTATTTAGACAGCTTTAAATATTCAACAATGAATAAAACCCGTTTTACCTTCGCAACAGCGACCCACACAAAGAATATTTGATCCGATCGACAAGCAAAACTCAACCTTAAAATCTGCGACTCACCATAAATATCAAACGCAAGAAACTTCTGAAAAACCAGGACGGAATGTAAACTCTAGGAAATCATCCACAATTTAATGCATGACCCAAAAATTCAAGGATCCAGACGATTAAAACAAATGCAAAAATCATGAGGGGCCCAAAATTTAAGAAATTTGGGGAGAACGGTTGCAGCTACAACAGATAGTTTCTCCACGGAATTGATAGAATAGATCATCTATCCGGGGTAGTGGGTATCAGTTCTTAATGGTCAGTTTATTTAACTATCGGCAATCTATACATAATATCAAATTTTTGTCCTTTTTTTTCACAAACAATACCGGTGCTCCCCAGGGAGATACACTAGGTCGAATGTACTTTTTAATAATTAGTTATTGTAGTTGTGATTTAAGCTCTGTAAGTTCTATTATATTCATTTGCTACTGATATTTTGATGTTGTTACTGATCTGGGTATCATATCGATCTTGAAGTCAATGTCTCTTTTTAGAGGAAGTCTGAGGACTTCTTCTAGAAAGATGTATTAAAACTCCTTTGAGACTGGTATGTCTTCTAGTTTCAGTTTATTATTGTTTTCATTATCATTCATTATATAGACAACAAACACTTTACAACCTTTTCTTACTGATCTTTTCATTTGTAACACAGATATTTATTTGATTGTAACCTTCGTAGGGATACCTTTTACTTTTATATTGTTTCCATTTTCGTCAGTACATGTAAAGGTTTTGTCGAAACAATTTAACACTACTTTATGTTCTTCTAGACAAGACCTTAAAGGTAGAATGTTTAAATTAACATGCGTAATGAAATCATTCATCAACAATTTACAATTCTTAACAAGACTAGTAACTTTTCTTTTTGTACTGGTAGCTAACTGTACTAGCCATGACTTGTCAAAATTTTCTGGTACTAAATTGCATAATTCGACTATTCTAGGAGATATATAACTTATGCTTGCACCTAGATCAATTAGAATAGAGATAGGTTGATTGTTTATCATACCTTCGATTTCAACCACAGAAGTATGATGATCTGCTTGTCAGTTTTAGAATGTAGCACAAATTATGGTATGTTCCTTTACATGTCCCCAACTGTAACTACTCCCTGGATGGAATGAACATTAAAAGTATTTTTTCTTACTAGGAAGTATTTAAATTAATGTGGCCCTCCACACTCCCAACATTTTAAGAGTTCTTTTTGTGCTAGGTTCTTGTTAAGAACAATAGAAGGTTCTTTTACTACAGAATTCTGCGGTTTAAAGCTTTTGTAGTTATTACCCAAATACCCTCTATAGTTATGTCTGGTGTTTTTGTGGGACTTATTCTGCTTCTTTCTTGGATCAAAATTATTTGGCCTTTTATTCTTCCAAGCTGGTGCATTTTTCCTTTTATTTTTGTTTTGGTCATACCAAGAGTTTTCCTTTCTCATCGTCTCCTCTAGCGTCTTTGGATTGTCATACTCAATCTGTTCTTTGAACATGATAGGAAAACAACTGAGAAACCATTGTATTTTAGGTTTTTCATCAATTATGTAAAGAATGTAGTGAAGCAGGATTAGAAACTTGCTACAGAGTTCCTTCATAGTCATGGCTCCTAGTCTTAGTTCATAAAATTCTTTGGGCTTATCTTCATAATATTGTTATGATAAATACTTTCTTTTATAAAACTTCTTAAATGTTTTCCAAGTTACATATCTTTCTTTTATCCCCTTAACCATCTTTATATATTGCCACCATATATCTGCCTTTCCACTCAGATTATAGATGGTCATTTTAGACTTTAATTCATTAGAGTAGTTGTATATTTGGAAATACTTTTTCATTCCAGACATCCATGCTTCTGCCTCTTCGACCTTCTCAATTTCCCCATTAAACATTGGTGGTTTTTTTTTCTTAAAATCCCCAGAGATTTCCTCATAGGGTCTGTATTTATTTTTCCTTTTGTTATCATCACTTCTTTTTCTTGACTCTTGTTGTTTTCTATGATGTTTACTAACTATTCAATGGAAATTTTAGGTTTATGGATGGAAAATTCCAGCTTCTCGCCCTTACGTTTGTAAGGTGCATTTTTTGGCAAGTCGTGTTCATATTCCTTATTTTTTTACTTTTCATCGTTATGTATCTTAACTAACTGAATAACATTTAATTATTCATGAGCCTTTAGAATTTGTTCATTATCTTTGTTAACTTTTCTTAATTCAGACATTAACTCTTTGACAATTCTTTGTAGTTCAGATTTATTATCTTGACTGTCCTTTAAGTCTACCCAAATTTCCTCATCCATTAAGCTTCTCTCTTCATGATTTAAAGTATTTTCTGGGTGACGTTCTTCTTCTACATACATCTCAGCATCTTCCATGTTTCCTGCAAAATATAGTTATTCTTCTCTTTGTTGTTTGTAGGAGAATTAAACCAAATTCAAGTAGAAGTTAGTTTTATGTTTTCTTTGACAGTTCTCATGTTGAGATGGTTCAGGACTAGTGTTGTAACCATTCTCCGATATCATTATGTAACACACCTAAAAATCGTAAATTAAAAAAAATCTTACATGCATTACTT
>LPNX010733139.1:6853-17513 GCA_001517045.1 Pseudotsuga menziesii | reverse complement strand
TAAGTGGTCTTCCCTACTGATTGTTTGTAACTTTGTATAGTCTGCGACTACTCTGCTGAACGTAACCCAAAGGTTAATTGCCTTTTGAACTTGTTTATTATTGGAATGAAAGGGATCTGCGGCCATCTCATTCCAAGGCTTGGTTTGCTCTTTTCAAGAGAGCTCTACGTATATATCTTTGAAGGAAAAATTCTTGATATTCATTATATCAAGTGGTTTGCTCTTTTCGACTGAGGTCTATGTATATTTTTGAAGGAAAAATTCTGTATATTCATTATATCAAGTGCGATTCAATAAGAATATATATCAATAAGATTAAAGATCAAGTTGATCACAATTAAATGATATGATAATCTTTGCCGATCTTTTTGCAAGGGAAATGGATGAAGTGAAACACAACAAATAAACAAATTGGAATGTAGTTTCTATGCAGATATCATTCAAATATGTTAGTCAATGGATTGGTGATATATAGGAAAAGGATAAGTCTCTGGGAAAATGGATATGCTTTTCCAAAATGAAGAAAGGGACATTGCTATTTCATTTCAGAGCCTCAAAGAATAGTGCACCTTCTTTCATGAAATTACCAGTTTGTTTTATCTTGTTGCAAAGGAAATGGATGAAATAAAACACAACAAATAAACAAATTGGAAAGTAGGTCCTGTGTAGATGATTATTCAAATATGTTATTCAATGGATTGGTGACATAGGAAAATGATAAGTTCCCAATGATAAAGAAAACAGCTACGTTTTCCCAAAATGAAGAAGGGGACATTGCTAGTTCATCTCACAACCACAAAGAGTAGTGCACCTTCTTTCATGAAATTAAGAGGTCCACCAACAACCAAGAGATAAAGATGTACCCTTCTGGTTAGTTCATGTATTGTTTGTTATTATTTTTGGGCAATTGCTTAGATGAATATTTAGTGCCTAAGTTTTGAGTGATATAGAAGAAATAAGTTAGTTGCATTTTCATATAATATTAGTTTATCTTTTGAGTGATCTTTGGTAATCTGATATTTCTTCCAAAATATCCAAGGTATCACATATTTGGACACCAGCAGCAACATTAGAGGGAGAAAAATCAAATTTCTCTTCACTTTCGGAAGCAATTACTAGTAAATTTTGCATAGAATTTAAAGGAAAATCACCGGTGAATGTTTGCATGGAAGTGCAGCAGAATTTTTCTTCAATATCAGAGATTCGAATGTCTTCTTTTGTTTCAGCAATATGAGAAGATGAGATATCAAAGATCTCATGAACTTTCGGAGCATCAGGAGAAGGAGTCACTGCATGGAGATTCTCTTCAATTCGAATTGACTGTGTAGAAGTTTCCGCTTCTTCTTCATCTTGAACAACTTCATCAGAGAGAGTGGAAGCCGATATTTTTGGATCAAGGATGCTTATGGTGCTGGATGTGCTCTCCAAAGTGCTATTATGATCCTCATAAATCATTTCAAAGGTTCTGTCCAATCTTGTCCAAAGCTCCTTTGGATCTTTAGTAGATCTACTCATGTAGAGCAAGCTAGGAGAAAGAGCTAGTTTCATTATTTCAAAAGTTACATCATTTGCATTTAGCCAGTCATTTTCACTCTCAAAAGACTTTCTACCGAATCCATAAGACACCCAAAGGAGATTTTGTCTTTTCAGAAATATAATCATCTTCACCTCCCATTCACAATAGTCTGAGGATTGGGTCAGAAGAGGAACTGATGAATACATTTCGAAGTTGTACCTGCAAAAAAAAAGATCCAGTAGGAAATATGAGGAGGAGAAGTGCCTTTTCCGTCGAGGCTATGATACCATATTAAATTGAGCACATAGATCTGTGGACAAACACACAACTCACAAGATAGATCACACAATTTACTCAGTTATTGAAGAATTAAACAGTGCAAAAATGGCTTGCAACTGTGAATGCTTTTCATTAATCAAAGAGTAATTAGATAGATAATTACAATGAAGTACACTGGCTTTAATAGCCACAAGCAATTCGAATCCACATGAGGAAGTTCGAATTGATTAGACTCTACTTGACTGTAGGTAACCAAGACCTTGTCTAAATCACTATCGGAGGACTCAGTGGTTAACTGACCTTGTCTAAACCATAACCGGAGTTCATCGGAGCTCTAAAACACAACCAAAGTGTTACATTCAGTGTTGACTAAGATTAACTAACAGTGGTAGGTGAGAAATGCACCCCACATGTGCTCAGTCAAGTAAACCTAGCGCTAACTGAATGTAGAGGAGTAGAACTGAATGTAACTAACTCCTAACTTAGCTTGACTAGTCATTAACTGAAGTGAACTTACCTTGGTTGGTTTCGGCACTCCCAGTGGCTTCCTAAATTGTAGGGATTGATCTAGGAGGCTCCTAAACTTATGCAATCAAGTGCAATAAGTGGCACTGAGCCTCAATTAGTGTTCCCCACACTTTAGTAACTGAAACATGTGCCCCAATTAGGTCAAGTGGACCCAATGGTGTTAATGACTATAAATAGACTGGATGGACTCTCGATTTAGACATGACTCCCAATTTAGACATATGACCAAATTTGGACAGGGGAGGGTTAATAATCCTAACACCCCCTCTGAATGCTAACTTGGACAAACTGTGGGCCCTGGTAACTAAGACCACAGGTCACCCATTACATTAAGTAAAGTAAAGTAACTGCTCAAAAACAAGGTGCTGGAGAAAAAATCACATGGGAAAAAATCTCCCCCTCTATTTAAGCAGGTAGAATCAGGATCAATCTGGTTCTTCTGTGCACAGGTATCCTGGGGCCTGGCATGTGAACCTCTCCATCATTATGTCTGGAGGAATCTTCCTCTTTGGAAGAAGAATGATATGCTCAACTAAATAAAAAATATAGACAGCTACCGGATGAAGACTGGACCCATGTAGAGCAACTAAAGTCAACTGAAAAGTGAGAAAAGGTTCTTGAGATTTCAGAGAATGTGAGGAACACTCAAGAAACTGATATGTTGCATCCATGAACAACAAACCATGAGTGGTAAGAACAGCCCCAAGTGTTAGGAGCAGGTGTCCAGGCGGATGCAGAAAATCTTCCTCTTTACTAGTTATGTGAGGAGATGAGCATGTGATCAATGGTAAAGAAGCATTGGAACTGTTGAGAGTGAATGCTTGAGCTCCATAGTCTGATATATCTTTTGAAATAGATAATGAATCATATAATAAAATATCAGCAACCTCATATGAGGAAACTAACACCAAATTCCCATCAGCAGTTTTGAAAAAAAAGTGTGGTACTTGATTTTTCACACCGGAATTGGTGAGAGCAACTACAAGCATGACTGAAGGCTTTTGGATTTTAAAATATGAACCAAATAATATCATATCAGAAAGTAAATCAGATCTAAATAGGTTCAAAACAGATCCAAAACTGTGAAATGGAATCAAATCCCCAGCAGCAGTTTTGTAGGAGACTTGCGGTACTTGTTTCTTCACACCGTTGATGAGAACAGCTACAAGTGGTACTGAAAGATTAAGAATTTGATATATTAAACCAAGAAATATCAGATCATATCTACATAATATCATATCAGATCCAATAAGGTTAATATCATATTCAAATAAATGGTTAACCGAGACGGTGGATGCACAACTTTCTTCTTCTTCAAAATTCTGAATTTTGGTGCATGCAATCCTACAGGAATTTGCTGGAAAATATAGATCATGGGGAGTGAATGGATCCCTCTGGTAATCTAATATTTCTTCCAAAATATCCAAGGTATCACATATTTGCACACCAGCAGCAACATTAGAGGGAGAAAAATCAAATTTCTCTTCACTTTCGGAAGCAATTACTAGTAAATTTTGCATAGAATTTAAAGGAAAATCACCGGTGAATGTTTGCATGGAAGTGCAGCAGAATTTTTCTTCAATATCAAAGATTCGAATGTCTTCTTCTGTTTCAGCAATATGAGAAGATGAGATATCAGAGATCTCATGAACTTCCGGAGCATCAGGAGAAGGAGTCACTACATGGAGACTCTCTTCAATTCGAATTGACTGTGTAGAAGTTTCTGCTTCTTCTTCATCTTGAACAACTTCATCAGAGAGAGTGGAAGCCGATATTTTTGGATCAAGGATGCTTATGGTGCTGGATGTGCTTTCCAAAGTGTTATTATGATCCTCATAAATCATTTCAAAGGTTCTGTCCAATCTTGTCCAGAGTTCCTCTGGATCTTTAGTAGATCTACTGAGGTAGAGCAAGCTAGGAGAAAGAGCCAGTTTCATTATTTCAAAAGCTACATCCTTTGCATTTAGCCAGTCATTTTCACTCTCAAAAGACTTTCTACCGAATCCATAAGACACCCAAACGAGATTTTGTCTTTTCAGAAATATAATCTTCACTTCCCATTCACGATAGTCTGAGGATTGGGTCAGAAGAGGAACTGATGAATACATTTCAAAGTTGTACCTGCCAAAAAAATGATCCAGTAGGAGATCTGAGGAGGAGAAGTGACTTGTCCACCGAGGCTCTGATACCATATTAAATTGAGCACATAGATCTGTTGACAAACACACAACTCACATGATAGATCACACAATTTACTTAGTTATTGAAGAATGAAACAGTGCAAAAATGGCTTGCAGCTGTGAATGCTTTTCATTAATCAAAGAGTAATTAGATAGATAATTACAATGAAGTACAATGGCTTTAATAGCCACAAGCAATTCGAATCCACATGAGGAAGTTCGAATTGATTAGACTCTACTTGACTGTAGGTAACCAAGACCTTGTCTAAATCACTATCGGAGGACTCAGTGGTTAACTGACCTTGTCTAAACCATAACCGAAGTTCATCGGAGCTCTAAAACACAACTAAAGTGTTACATTCTGTGTTGACTAAGGTTAACTGACAGTGGTAGGTGAGAAATACGCCCCACATGTGTTGAGTCAAGTAAACCTAGCGCCAACTGAATGTAGAGGACTAGAACTGAATGTAACTAACTCCTAACTTAGCTTGACTAGTCATTAACTGAAGTGAACTGACCTTGGTTAGTTTTGGCACTCCGAGTGGCTTCCTAAATTGTAGGGATTGATCTAGGAGGCTCCTAAACGTATGCAATCAATTGCAATAAGTGGCAGTGAGCCTCAATTAGTGTTCCCCACACTTTAGTAACTAAAACATGTGCCCCAATTAGGTCAAGTGGACCCAATGGTGTTAATGACTATAAATAGACTGGATGGACTCCCGATTTAGACATGACTCCCAATTTAGACATATGACCAAATTTGGACAAGGGAGGATTAATAATCCTAACACTTACATATAAGGCCTTGCTCAATGTTGATGGAATCCTCACCAAGTTTCTATGAAGGTTTACGCAGAATAAACACTGAAGGGGCTAATAACAAAACCTCCAAAATCATTACTACATGAGACACCTTGTGTCAAGCCGAGGTTGCCTATCTAACATCATGTGAAAATGGTTGTACAATACATTATGAAGGTAGGGTTGTCTGTCTAAGTTAATTCATTAAATAATTCACCAAGTTCTATCTCCAATTTAAGATATAAAATATAGAACACACAGTTCACTCTGCTTAAACTTATTTTGAGTTTGTTAATTGTTTTATGTAATGAAATAAATACATCTAAAAACACTCTCATCGACTAAACCCTTCCTTTTTCACTTTCCAGTAAATAAAAATGACCAAAACATTTATTTCATCCCTCTCAACCTCCTAAATATAATACCACCTCTTCCTAAACCGTAACTAGAAATCTTACTCCTTCGAATCTCCTAACTCATGATAATTTCAAGCCCTTATCCCTCTAACCGCACTACTCATCCTATTAGTTCATCTTCCAATCCATTTTGCTTCTTGTACACATGAGCTATACTGATATGAGGGAAAGAGTCCATGAGTAAGGAATTTTGGGAGCCGCCACTGCTTGAGAGAGTGAACCTGAAGGTTAGATCTGGAGTTATCCCATTTAACGATCACCAAAGATTTGCAAGGAGGGTATGCCAATAATTCAAGGAAAAAAATCAGTCCCCATAAATCCAAAAGCTTCTGCTCTTGTATGGCATCCAATACATACCGGCTTCATTGTCATTATTCTAAGCCGCCCCATTGAGGACTCCAGCACGATACACACTGTTAGGAGGAGTTCCTAATTGTCTTGGTTTCATAGGAAAAACCTCTAAGCAGTAATCTTTATACATACTTAAATTTTTAATACTGCATAACATGATACAAGGCATCTTCCCATCATTTTGGATTTCCACATTTCACAGAATAAAAAGATATGAAAAAATTTGTGTTAATTATCAAATATGACCCAATGTTCGAGCCTTGTCAACAAATGTGGCACAGCCCCAGCTCCTTAAACAATGAAGATCCTCCACATCCACTTTCCACATAACTTTACAAAAAGAGCAAGATAAAAATAAGTGGAAGATAGATTCAAAATCTATTTTTGCAGAGATGCCAAATGTCAGGACCAATCCAACCTTTTCCAGTAAGATTAAATCCCAAAAAAGAATACCATTCTCACAACATAACCAAATGAAGCATTTAAGCTGGAGAGCATTTTTTCATTTCTCAACTTTTTTATATGGCTAATGGTTCACCGTTGATGGAATAGAATGTGGCATCTACATCTTCTTTTTATTTTTTGGTAATTAGGGGAATCTGTAATTGGGATGGGCTGGTACTACTGTGACAAGGCCGAACCATGGTACACGGGTAAATTTAAGGGAGATTTGAACACGAAACCTTCCATTTACAACCAATTTCAACAATTCCACTTGCTCTACCCCACAAGCTGTAGCATTTGCATCCTTAGCTAAAGTTTCCAACAGATTTATTACCAGTCCAAACCACAGTGTCAGCTTCATCTTTGAGGCGATCGAATACTAGCTCTATTCAACGACACAATGTACACATATTCCATTCCGCAGCCCAATGGCTGCCAAGTGCGCCAATACGACGAAGCTGATCGCAACCATTCTGGTCTTTTGATATGATTTAAAGTAGTGAAGCCCAGTTCAAGCAAATAACCAGTTATGTAAGGAGATAAAGTGAAGTAAGATATACTCCATGTATAGATTATTATTTTTAGTTTAATGAAATTGGAGATAAAGTGAAGTAAGATATACTCCATGTATAGATTATTATTTTTAGTTTAATGAAATTGGTGTCGGTTCTGGGTATTCAGGCCCGCTATGCTCCGCTGTACCTACTCCGATAGATATGGTACAGCATTGCTGGTTTATTAAATTATCATTTTATATTAATTAAAGAACGTTTCTTTGTTATAGTCAAGTCCCCTGTCCTTAAATTCACAAATTCCTACTATATAATGGTGGTTGAGTGCATCCTTTAATCATCAAATTCATCTTGCCGTGACCGTTGATTGCGACATCTCCTATTCACAAGGAAAGCATCGGCACAGTGGTAGTTGTCTACACTAACGTGGCTCCAAGGGCCCCTTCCAACTATAGTTGTCACAAGTGACAACCTTGGTGACCTGCCAATGGAAATTTGAATCAACATGAATAAAGGAGTCCATAAATAATTAAGTGTATTTAGATACTAGCAACAATCATATTAATAAGATTAATATGTTTGGAATACGCCAAGAAGAATATATCACCAGTGAAGTTAATTTAATAATTGTATCATGATTGGAGTTAACCTAATAGTTATCCAATATAATTGCAATTAGAGTTAAAGTTAAGCTAATAGTTGTAAAATCATTGGATTTAAACTAATAATTGTATCTAATAGTTAATTTAAAAGTTAATATATCAACCACTGCACTTCAATTAAAATTTTGATTGGAGTTGAAGTTAAGTTAAAGTTGTATCATCATTGGACTTAACGTAATAGTTATAATTTTTTTTTTCCTAAAGAATGTGTCAATTACTTGTATCTAATAGTTAATCTAACATAAAAACTGTTTAAGTTGTGGTTGTTAAGCTCATAGTTGAAGTTAAGATCATAGTTGTATCATCATGTTGGAGTTAAGCTAATAGTTGTATTTAATGGTTAATTTAAAAGTTAATATAAATCTATTGTAGTTAATAAAAGAGGTTCGAGTTATCCTGACTTATAGCTTCCAAATGGAGTTGGACTAAGCCTTATGCACATTAATTGGAGTTCGAGTGTCACATCAGTTGCACATTACCATGGCACTAAGTGCAGTTATCACATGAGTTAAGAGTAATTTATTAGGATTTCAGAGGATTTTATTAGGAATTATACTATCACACGAAGTGCACTTTACTTCAACTCCCAACTGTAAAATGCAGTTTGACTAACTTCGACCTGTTAGATGGAGTTCAACTGTCACATGGACTACACATTACCATGCCATTAAGTTCAGTTATCACATGAGCTATTTTTTATTTTTTATAATTGTTTATAAGGAGTTCGAACGATTAATAGTTAATTTAAAAGTTAATATAAATCTATTGTGGTTAATTCTGAGTTATCCTGACTAATCCTTATGCACATTAACTAAACTCCCAGTTGGTAGGTGTAGTTTGAGTGTCATAAGAGTTGCACAATACCATGCTACTAAGTGTAGTTATCGCATGAGTTTAGAGGAATTTATTAGGAGTTTGACTCTTACATGACGCACATTAACTAGACTTCTAGATGCCAAATACAGTTGGACTAAGCCGTAAGTAATTAGAGTTGGAGTTAAGCTAATAGTTGTAGAATCATTGGAGTTAAGCTAATAGTTGTATCTAACAGTTAAGCTAATATAAATATATTGTAGTTAATAAATGAGCTATGAGTTATCGTGACTTCTAGCTTCTAAATGGAGTTCGACTAAGCCTTATGCACATTAAGTGGAATCCCAATTGGTAGGTGAAGTTCGAGTGTCACATGAGTTGTCCAATACCATGCCATTAAGTGGAGTTATCACACGAGTTCAGAGAAATTTATTAAGAGTTCGAACTATTTTATTTGGAGTTCGACTCTTACATGAGTGCACATTAGCTAAACTCCTAAGTGTCAAATGCACTTGGACTAAGCCGTAAGTAATTAGAGTTGCAGTTAAGCTAATAGTTGTAGAATCATTGGAGTTAACATAATAGTTGCATATAATAGTTTTCCAATATAACTTTGATTAGAGTTGAAGTTAAGCTAATAGTTCTAGACACATTTGTGTTAAGCTAATAGTTGTATCTAATAATCGATGGAGTTAAGCTAGTAGTTGTATCTAATAATCCAATAGTTGAAGATTAATTTTAATTTTTACAACTATCACTAACTCTACTTATCACATGTTAATTAAATTATTTTTTATTTTTTTGAAATTATTAATTATTAATTTTAGACGACGGTCATGTAATCAATCTGGAGAGTACACTTGTCTCATTCTCGTTTAATCTTGGATGACTACTATACAATCAATCTGGACAGTACACTTGTCGCATTCTCGTCGGCACATGAAAAAGCATAGATGGTAGTCCACCCCAAAATTCTAACATATATACGCCTATTGGCGTAATTATTTGAGATTTTGGATTTTTTTGAGTAAATAAACAAAATTAACAAGTGTATAGTTGGGATTCATTTCATGGTAATGGTATCTTCGAATGCATAAATACATTTTGATTAAGATTTAAATAAGCTTAAGTCAAATTAAAATGATATTAGTTTTTTTTTTATATTTATATTAATTTAATGTTTAGTTTTTGTTTAACAACAAACAAACTATCAACCAAACATCTCAATCAAAATATATCTCAACTAAATTAAACTCTATGAATAAAATGAAATGCATCTATCTCACCATCACACCACACAATAACCGAGAACTATAAAAAGTATTATATATCCATACTATAGCACTGATGCATCTTAGATAATATCAACCATGTATACGACACTCTCCAATAACTTAGTTAATTTTAATAACCCATGAAAAGATTGTATATAAGAGATATGCTTTCCCCTTTATTATTATGTGAGTGCTTTGAAGTTTATCTCATATGAATTAAATATTTGAGTTGTATAAAATTGAGAAATAACCGAAATAATTCCATGATACCATCACTCGTTAACATGGAAGCTTTTGAGCATGAAATTTATATTACCTATACACGACACAATGACGTTGAAATGTACATTACCTATAAACCACACAATGACGTTCAATAAGAATATAAGGATAAATTAACCACACAATGACGTTCAATAAGGATAAATTATTTGATGATAAAACCATTTTTTCATATTTTAGGTTTATCAGTGTGTGAAGTTAAATAATGTATAATTGTAATTTAAGAGTATTAACAGAATTATTTATTTATCAACCACACAATGACGTTCAATAGGAATATAAGAATAAATTATTTGATGATAAAACCATTTTTCATATTTTATGTTTGTCATTAGGTGAAGTTGAATAATCTATAAATGTAATTTAATTGTAATATTATTTTTTAATCTTTCTCATTATTCTAGTTATTTGTTATGAATTATTGGTTATTCATTCATAAACTACTAGTTATCCTGCATCAATACATTCATAAGCTTCCAGTTATATATATATATATATAATTTAGAAAAACTTCCATAAATTCAATATAGACAATACATTTGTCTCATCCTTGTGCAATACAGTAAAAACATTAATCATATATTCACATGTTATTAATATAT
>LPNX010733106.1:21564-69734 GCA_001517045.1 Pseudotsuga menziesii | reverse complement strand
ATATATATATATAAGGGATGTGTGTGAGAATGTCACATTTTAGGGGACAATATTTGAATCTTCATGGATGCCTATAAATAACCTATGGAATAGGCTAAAGGAGCTTAAGGTTCCTTTTGAGTTGAGAGCTGTTGTGATAAGGTTATACAGAAAGGTCATTGCCAAGTTTACGAATAATGAGGGGTGGACAACAGATATAAATTGTAATATTGGAGTTAAACAAGGTTTCCCCCTGCCCCCTACACTTTTTGGCATTTACATTGATAAGCTAGAAAGATGTTTAGAAGAAGCAGGTTGTGCCAGTACAATCTTAGTTGGGATAGTTATCATCCTCCTACTTTTTGTTGATGATATTGTTCTTATGGCAATGCGTCCTTCTGATCTCGATAAGCAATTAAGAACTCTTAAATATTTTTTCTCTAACATGAGTATGAATGTTATCACCGACAAGACAAAAATCATGCTTATAAAATCTAAGAAAGACACCTATGCAAATTTTATTTATGATAATAAAAATCTAGATGAAGTGACTTCTTACAAGTATTTTGGAATTGATATTCATCACAAGCTCAATTGGAACTATAGCATTGAGAAAATGATTAATGGAGGGTGGAAAGCTTATTTTGGTGTTGAAAATAACTGTAAATCAACTAATTTGGTCATGTGGGATAAAAGGAAGTTCCTCTTCGCTCTTGTCATCCCTGATATCTTGTATGGTTGTGAAGTGTGGGGTTGCAACATTTATAGAGAATCTTGGAGGAATATTGAGCAAATCCAGAAGCAGTTTATAAATTATAACCTCAAAATTAAAAGCAACATGCCTTCTCCTACTCTCCTCGTATAAGTGGGTCTTTCCCCGATCTAGAGCATGGATATGACTAGGTACTTAATGTACAAGAATAGGATAAATAAAATGGGAAACGAGAGACTTCCTAAAATTCTTTAAAATCAAGTCAAAACCAACTATGCCTCAAGCGGTGTTGGTGTAAATATACCATGGCTTGGTTAAACCATTGGGGCATTGATGAAAATGACATTTTGTAGAACATTGATAATGTAAAAAATACTATCACTTTTAAGTTTAAAGAGAAATTTTGGTGTGAGAAAAATTTACAGTTAAGAGAAAATAAAGATATTATAAGGAGGTCATTAATCCTAATTTGGAAGATCAGAAGTATCTCTCGGTAGTAACTAGCTCACAGAAGAAAATTAATATAGCCAAGATTAGAACGAAATCGCATGAACTCCATATCGAAATAGAGTATTGGTCTATTCCTAAAAATCTATGGGAGGAAAGGGTTTTCCACTATGTGATTCTATGAGCATTGAGGATGAAAATCACTTTCTCTTAGAGTGCCCTTCTTACACCCACATTAGGTCTGAGTTTCATAGTATTTGCTACAATACAAAAGATTATAACCCCCTAACTTTCCAAAACTATACTAAGTGTGGAAAGCTCTTTGGCAAGCGTTTTGAGCACATGAACAAGATTTTAAAGTAAGTCAAGTATTATCCTTCTCAAAGTCCAATAAACCAAAGTTGGATTTAGTAGACGTTAATCATCATCATTATCATATATGTATTTTTCTTTGATTTTAAATCTTAATTAAACTTATTCTAATTTATAACATTCAACAAATCTTTAATATATAAAATAATTAATGATTTTGTGTAAATATGCGTTTCTCTTTGATTTTTAATTTTTAATTAAAACCAATATTTCAACCTTAAAAAAACTTTAAAAAACTAGAAGATAAAAGCTAGTTTTTTCTTCTCATAATTGATGAACCATAAAAAAATTAATTCTTAATTCTCTATCATGCATATTTTTTTAGTAAACAAATTATTAAAAATGAGCATAAGTAAACTATCATTATAAAATTAATATTATATAATTAATATGATGAATAAATTTATCCCATAAATATTATAAACTATCATTTTGAGAATTATTTATTTATAATTAATAATTATAATGAGTTATATGATTTTTCTTTTGTAAATTATTGAATTTTGATCATGAATTAAAATGATTGACTTTATGTAAACTTATATGGTAGAATTAGTATTATTATATTAATTTATGATGGATATAATTATTAAACTAACACGGCTTCATTAACAGATTGGAGGGATCTAATCCCTATAGGTACAAACCACTTTAGAGTACTAAACCTGGGAAAACATAGAGTTAAGATGGATTGATGTTAGTGGCCCCATAATCAAGTTCAAATAATAATACATTTGAAGAAAAAATGAATTGACAAAAATCAATGAGCCATAAGAAGATGCTATACAAATTATTATCATTGAAATCAACGCATCCTAAAAATAAATTTAAATAATAATTCAATAATAATACCATATAAATTTTAATACATCTGAAATCAATGCATCTTGAAAATACTATTAAAAAATCTAAAAAAACAATGTATTGTAACAATATTAAACTGTGACTAAAATGTTGTGTGACAGGAAAGGTAAAAGTTCAAAATGTTATGAAAAAATAATGCACGAATCAATGATTGTGCTACTAGGGATTTCTTGGAACCTTCATGCTCTTACATTTCCACCGCTCTCCCATGCCGCTCCTCAGCTATAAATTCTGAGCAGACTCATGTCATCAGCTCGGGGGGGGGGGGCAGAAGGCCCCTCCCAACCACTTCCCACCGGACCAGACACATACCCATTTGATCACCCCAACTCAATGGCCACCGCCTCTCTGCAAATAGGGACTGAAGAATTTCCATTCTACGAAGGGGATAAGGGCAATTCAGCTGAGGAAAATCATGTGAAATCACAATTGAAAATGAAAAGACTTGGCACCCCAACATAGATATCCTGTAGTGAAGAGAGGCCCTGCCTCAATCTCCCCACTAAAATAATAAATCCCAAGGCTCAAAAAATGAAAGATCATGCTATCATAGGAAAATTCCTTGGCTTATGGCCCACTGAATAGGCCCTTCGAGGATGGATAGAAGAAAAATGGAAACCTAAAGCACATTTTGATCTACAACTAGGCTCCAAAGGTTTCTTTACCACCATATTCCACCACCTGGATGACAAATCCAAGGTATAAGAGGGAGGCTCTTACTTATTCAATGTTGTTGGCCTATATCTCAAGAATTGGATGGAACGATTTAGCTCGGAAAAAGAAGATTTCCTTGAAAACCTATTTGGATCCGAATGTATTCCCTCCCACAAGAATACTGGGATGAGGAAACCCTCAAAGAAATAGGAAATACCCTGGGTACCTATGTTAGATCTGCATATCAGACAAAAGTGAACAAATATACGTCCTATGCAAGGATCTATGTCTACATGCATATTTCCAAATCCCTCCTAGACGTAATGTGATTAATGCATCAATATTTATACTGGACCCAACCTCCTGATTATGAACATGTTCCCTTTCGACGCTGAAAATTCCATGAGAATAGATACTTGTTCAGAGACTTCCCTCTCAAGAAAGCTAGTATGGAAAATCAAAAGATGGAAGAAATAAATACCAAAGGTTTTTAGAAAATAGGGAAAAAACAATGCAATAATCACAAATATGTGACTGAGAAAATCCAAGAAGAGGCTCCTACCACCAACAATAGTTTCACACTCTTGGAGAATCAACCATAAAATCCTACATCTGATGTAGATATGGAAAATATTGATCATATTCCCTTGCCTTAAGACCCGTCAAAACAAAATCCACATGAGAGGAACAATGCTGAACTAGGAAACCACCCACCCCTCTTAGTTCCTTTCAACAACAGATCATATCCTATGATAAACTTGTCCATATATCCTTTGGAGATGTTGGCAGGAGTTAGACAAAAAAAACCACTGATGAAGATACGAGAGAACCAGATTTGGGAGAGCTAGACCTGCTTGGAATGAAGTACACCTACATTAGGGAATCCTTTGGTTCCATTACACCATGAAAAATAAAAATTCTATAGGAAGCACTAGTTAAAGCAAAGGCCCAGAACTAACTCAGAGTCTACAACCTTCCTCAAAAGGAAAAACAAAAAACTCAGAAACATAATAGAAAGTGTGGTTGCAAAACAGATTTGCAACAGTTAGGCGGGCTTGGAAATGCATTGGTTGAATTAGGGTAGTATTCCCAGCTTATGGAATTCTTCTCCACTTCCTCACAAGTTATCCCATGAATATCATCTCATGGAATGTAAGAGGCCTCAACGAACTCTTGGGGCATAGGATGTTAAAAAGGAAAATTCTCTAGGACAAAGCCACTATCCTCTTTCTCCAAGAAAGTAAGTGTTCCACTGAAGCCCTCTTCGCACTTTTTACTAGGCTCTGGAAAGGAAGTCAAAGTATCGTCATAGATTCCAAAGGAGCCTCTGGGGGTGTCGCAATGAGTTTGGAATGTTGAAATTACCCAAATAACTAAGAAGGGGGATGAATCAGTTATTTCTAAATCTTAAAAACATTTTTCAATATTTAAACCATTATCACGGATTACAGATTTAGTTATTATATTGCAGCAAGTATAACAGCTAAGATGATGCTTATCAATCACAAACGTGATAGAATCAAACAAATATTCACTTTATTTGAGCACCTACTCAAATGACGTTGCAACCTTTGTTTTACAAGTGCCTTCTTATAGAGAGCACCAACTCTCATGATTTTTAGCACCCGCTAGAATAACATTCTCTAGCTACAACTAGGTGGAAGCACCAACTTCCACTTGTACAGGCTCCAACTCGTACGAAGACAACAAACTGTTTTCCCTAGCACCACCCTACCACCCTGTTCTCCATCTACTTCTGGATGAAAGCACCAACTTCCACTTGTACAGGCTTAAACTTGTACAGATAAGATAACATGTTTTCCTAGCACCAACCTACCACCCTTGTTTCTCATATTTAAACATGTTCAGTACAATATGTAAGAAAACATATACAACAATGCATACCAACTTTGTTCTGATATGTGCTTATGCATCTTCGTTTCCCTCATCATCTCTATTCTGGATATTATTGAAAGAGCTCAGAGTCCTCTGTCATTATGAAATCTCCACTTTGACGACGATCCATGCACCAGTTCTCTGTCTGCAGAGAACGCACAGATTCCTTCATCATGCACATACTTTTATAAACTTCAATCTATAAACCCTTTACTTGTTCGTATGCATGACGGTCCATTTCCATAATTGATCAAACTGTTCGATGCTTTAAGACAGACGCGGAGTCCAATTGTTGAGCAATCATGAGTTTCTACAACACATTTTTGTCATTTGGCTTCTTTCGAACTTGTCATTTTCTGCAACAAATCTGAGTTTCTGCACTTCTGATTCCACACTGTTGATTTCATGGAGCCTCTTTGCTAATTGTTGATATGAACTCAAACTGACTGCTTTTGCCCATCCTTTTCTTCATAATCAATCCCAACCATCGATTTATTGTGCAACATTTATTGACCGTCGATCTGAGATCCGGTGCAGGATGCAAACCTCGGGTTTTCAACACTTGTTTGAACAACTTCCAGACTTTCCAACTTCCGACTTCAACTTTTCGACTTCCACACTTCCAGACTTTGGGATAAGAAAACTCAACTTCCAACCTTAGTCCTTTCCTGTTCTCTCGCTTTCCGCTTTCCGCACTTTCGACTTTCGGACTTCGGGATCGGAAAACCCAACTTATAGCCATAGTCCTTTCTATTAAGCTCGCTTTTCACTTTCCTCTTTCTGGTTTTCGACTTCGAAAATGAGAAATCCAACTTCTCTTATTCTCGAACTTTTGGATTTCTATTTTTCGACTTCCTCTTTCCGCTTTTCGACTTTGGAAATATTATTCTTGAACTTCTGACTTTCGTTTTCCGACTTCTGCTTGCAAAACTCCTTCCACGACGTCGATTTCTTGTGTGGGTTCACTCCCGACCATTAGATCTATCCTTCACAATAATTTCGGATTTGCTTCGGACCGTTAATCTTCTTTTGTAGATTCATTCATGTCCGTCGAATCTGTTCATCAAATCTTCTTTCAAACTTTGCGGGCTTGTTCCTGACCGTTGATTTCTTTTGTGGATTCATTCTTGTCCATCGAATCTATCCATCACAATAATTTTGGATTTGCTTTGGATCGTTGATGTCTTGCTTGGGTTCACACTTGAGCATAGGATCTGTTCATCATAGTAATTTCAGATTTGCATCACAGTAATTTTGGATTTGCTTCGGACCGTTAGTCTCTTCGCACATGCCATGGATTCTTTTGAGTGCTCTGCTCTTCTGGATCATATTTGGAACTATGTTTCCATCAATTACAAGCACAAAAGGCTCTGGTCTATTTTCCATATGACCGCAAAGCTTCCAGCAGTCTCCCCCTAACCGCAAAACCTCCAACAATCTCCCCCTTTGGATTTGATGGCAATATTAAACTTCTGTACGCATGCTGTATTAGTAATCATCAATTTGATTATCATCTATAACAACTAACTTCACCCCCTTTGACATCAATGTCAAGGAAGAATCTATAGCACAAATCCCCCTATCAAAGTAGACAAATTATTTGGAATAGGATATGATACCTAGCTTCCGACGTAGGTACTCAAGCCGTGTCTTTGGTAAAGGTTTAGTGAAGATATCAACAGTTTGTTCTAAAGAAGGGATAGAATTCAATCAAACTACTATGTTTGTAACCTGCTCCCTTAAGAAGTGACACTTAATCGATATGTGCTTGGTCTTAGAATGAAGGACTGGATTTTTGGACATACTAATGGTGCTGGTATTATCACAATGGAGAGGAATGGGGTCAACATATTTTACCTCCTAGTCTGCTAGTGTCTGAATCATCCAAAGAATTTGTGTACAGCAGGTGACAGCAACAATGTACTCAACTTATATCATGGATAAGGATATTGAGCCTTGATTCTTACTCAGGCATGTAGCTAAATAATCACCCAAAAGAATGCACCTCCACTTGTGCTCTTCCTTTGATCCAAACAGTTTTCCCAATCAGCATCTGAATATGCAGTTGACTGAAGATTTTGATTCTTGGGATACCATAGACCATAAGTCATTGTGCCCTTCAAATATTTGAATATCCTTTTCACAGCCACCGGATGACTTTGCTTAGGAGCAGAAATCTTCCTACAATTCCCACAGCTTGCATGATACCAGGACGAGATGCTGTGATGTATAAGAGACTTCCTATCATTGACTGATATGTTCTCTGATCAACATCCGGTGAGGGATCATCCTTTCTAATTTTACACCCAACAACCATAGGTGTACTGATAGGTGATGAGTCTTCCATTTGAAATTTCTTCAACATCTCCTTCAAATACTCATCATGGGAGATAAATAATCCTCCGGGACTCTGGATAATGAGAAGACCAAGAAAGTATGGCAGTTCTCCTATCATTGAAATATGCAACTCAGATTGCATGGAATTAGCAAACCACTGCACAAAAGAATCATTAGTGCATCCAAATATAATGTCATCCACATACACCAAAACTATTAATAGATTATCACCTTTAGATTTGATATACAAGTTACTGTCAATAGTACCTTTCTTGAAACCTTTTTCTTGTAGATATTTATCCATTCTATGATATCAAGCTCTGGGTGCTTGTTTCAATCCATATAGAGCCTTATTGAATTTGCAGACAACGTTAGAATTATCTGTCAGCTGGAATCCTTCAGGTTGCTGCTATATAGAATTCTTCTTCCAGATCTCCATTTAGAAAGGTTGACTTAACATCCATCTGATATATTTTGAAGTTCTTATGAGTGGCATAGGTAAGAAACATTTTGATGGATTCCAATCGTGCTACTGGTGCAAAAGTTTCATCAAAGTCTTGTCCCTCAACTTGGGCATACCCTCTGCAAACTAATCAAGCTTTATTCCTTACAATTTTTCCTTGTTCGTTCATCTTATTTTTAAATACCCATTTGGAGCCTATTACATTTTTATCTACAGGTCTAGGAACCAACTCCCAAGTGTTATTTCTCTCAATCTAATCAACCTCTTCATTCATCGCTTTAACCCAATCTTCATCCTCACTAGCCTCTTCAAAATTCTCTTCAAGAAAGGACTTCTGTTTCCGGCTGGTTTTATGGACAAATGGGAGATGTTTGGGGGGACCTTGATGTCTTTGGGACCCTCATGCCTCTAATTTCTTCCTTTGTTGTTGTATTTGTGTCATTTTTAGACTATATATGATTATAGATGACTTATCAAGCAAATGATTTTCTTTCTGTTGAACATCGGCCTTACAGGCAGATCAGTTCCAGACCTCTTCTGTGGGATGTATGAACATGTTTGAATATGAACCATATGGTTTTTATCAATAAAACTATGACTTTTTTTCTTGGAAAAAAAATCGTAACGTGTTTTCAGCAGCAATCTTGTCTCAGTCGGTAGATATAAACGTGATAAGTGAAATAGGTAGATTGAAAAGTGAATAACTATAAATATGGTTACCCTGTATGGGCACTGGTTGCAAGCTTGCCAGAAAGTTCCAAGAGGACATGACACAAATTTATTAGATGTGTTATTATTCCCTGATGGGAGACTCTGGTTGTACGTTTTCCAAAAATTAAGGCAATGTTTGACATTATACTAAATTTGGCATACATGTTATAAGTTTTTGGCAGGAGATTATTGTTTTTAAAAATATATATAATACTAAAAAAAGATTTAAATAAAATTAATATAAAACTATACTTTTTAAATATATAATAAAGTAATTTGAAAAATAATAAATATCATAAATTAATCTAAGCATTGCTAACAACATTTCCCCTCCCACTCCAATCTTGCTTCCAAATTTTGAGTTTAGCGCCTTCCTAAACAAGAAAATTTTACATTTTCAAGTTACAAAGAATGGTTGCTTGTCTATGATTCTATACTCTTTCTAATTGTAATTTTTTTTTCTACACTACTTTCTCTATAGGAATTGAAAGTGGGCTTCTATTAAGGAAACCATCAAACTGTACTTCTGGCTCTTAACCTCTACGTGTAAATTATTATCTTCTATTTTTTTTACGTGTAAATTGTTATCTTATATTTTTTTTACGTGTAAATTATTATCTTCTATTTTTTTTATTCTATATGGTGTGTGACCCTTGGTAAAATGAGTTGCTTGGGCTTTAGAGAACATATATACAATGATTCGAAGACAGAGACAATGTGTGGTAAGTGCATCAAAAGTGGAGGCGACGACAAATTGTCACCTCTTGATTACCGAGTTTCAAAATATTCACCATATGATTATAATTTAATAATAAAATAATTATTTGTATTGCCCACATGGGTGTGGATTATTGGCGATTTGCTTTATATGAAGTCACATGTTGTAAAGGAGGTCACGAGTTCAAATCACACCCATGATTACTCTTGTCCCAAGCTTGTGGGCTGTTGTGGGGCACCTAGGGGTATAGTGGAGAAAATGCCAAAAAGAAGCCGCGGGTCTCCGCAACCTTTTTTATAATTTTTTTGGACAGGGACCTCGATCGAGATATTAACACCTCGATCAAGGGTTTAGCAGAAGCTCAATTGAGGGTTTAAGAAAACCTTGATTGAGCGTTTGTTAAACCCTCGAACGAGGTTTTAAGACCTCGACCGAGGTTTTAAAAATTGCTCGATCGAGGTACGTTTTTGTGTTTTTGCCAGAAGTGCCTTGCCAAAAAGTGTAACCCAACTCCATGGATGCACCCTATAGTTAGTCATTATTTTAGTCATTTTTTTTGTCATTTATTAATGTTAACTTATTATTTATTTAGTCATTGATTGTTGTTTACTAGCCATTTAGTTAGTGATTAAGTGCGGTTAATTAGTCATTTTTATGTCATTGATTGTTGTTAACTAGTCATTAATTTATGTACATAGGGCATGGAGGAATCGAACCACCAACTTCCTGCCTTAATCCAGGTGCTCTTCCATTGAGCTAGAAACCTTGAATAGATATATTATATACTTATACATCAGTGATCTAATACATTAACATGATGAATTTTCCAAATATTACAATGGCAAACAAAAAAATCTAGTAAATCTCTCTTTCAATAACAAAAGTTCGTCAATAAAGGAAATTTAACTAATTGCCTAAATTTTGTAAATTGATATGGGAAAAGGTCAACATGCACCAAAAACTAATAATACATATATAAGAAATAAATTTAAAGGATTATATGCTAGCTTTCTAATGCATGGTAAGCTTCCACTTCGAAAAAATACTACAACCCAAATAGTTGTGGAATCTAATAATACATATATATATATATATATATATATATATATATATATATAAGAAATGAATTTAAAGGATTATATGCTAGATTTCTAATGCATGATAAGCTTCCACTTAAAAAATATTACAACCCAAATAGTGGTGGAATATGCGAGATAATGAGAGCCATTTTTGTGGTAGAGAAAACAAAAACAATGTATTAATGCCCATGGATGGCCAAAAATGAGGAAAAGGTACCAAATACATCAGGAAAAGCCTTAAGGTATCTCAAAGTAAAACTAGAAATTGTGAATAAACCATAATTATGCTTGCAGAGGTACTCAAGCACTAACCGTGGATGAAGTTAGTAAAATCCTTGTAGTATTCTCTCTTACAATGCCTCTATCCATACATGGATAGATATTGAGAAAGAAGAATACAAAAACGACAAATGGAACCTAGCATTACAACAAATATAATTGTAGAAAGGAGAGTGCACAAGGATCTCCAACATGGACTAAGATTGAGTCAAAAGATTAAAATATAGTTTCATTGGTTCCATTTGTGGTTCCATTGCTTATTATTCCATTATTTGTAATGCCATTGAAAACTACATTATTATATATACACTCCTCAAAAGGTTATCATAATCCTCTTCCTCAAGCAAACCACTATGACAAGACCATGTATTTTCAATAATTACTGCACTATCATCTAACTCCGAATTTTTTTTATCTATTTTATTTGCATTGTTACTTACGGTATCAGTATATCTCATATCCAACAACATGGGTACAATGTATGGATGCAATGTTTCTGACTCAATAGATAAAAAAATCCAGATCAAGAAGATTAGACTTTTTTTCCTTTCCCATATTCAAATTTGTTTCCTTACACTTGAGGACTTCTACATCAATAGTAGCTTCCTTGCCATTTTTTTGGCACAATTTCATGTTGGAAATTTGTATTCCATGAGGATAGAGTTGTTGATTCATGTGAAATAGAATCATGTTTGCATATATCATTTTCCCCTTGAAGACTTGTTATTTTGATAGATATGCCATCTTCTTTTAACATAGTATCCTATGTGAATACAGGGAAATATTTGCTTAAAATCTCACATTGCAGTCGCTTTCAACAAAACTTCTTAGTTCATTATCACTAATATCTCTTTCTTAGTGTAAGAGATCATAACCAATGAGAACATTCTCTGTAGCACTTATATCCTCCTCAGCTTTGTTCTATTTTTCCTTATATTGCGATGATATAGATCCTAGATTGTCAGCTACATGAACAAAAGTTTTGCAACACATTAAGTCCAATGTTTGACAACTTCAAGCATTCATAATTGTTCCTAGACTAACCTCACCATAGTTATATTACCCACCTATTTTTCATTAGAAAAATATGCCCCATCACTGTTGTTAGAGATCTCACAAGCCATGCAATGTTTATAAACACCATTAAGCTTCTTAGTTATCTCACATTTGATTATTAAAAAAAAATACATAGCAAATTGGAGATCACTAATCCTTATGTATGTTTTGCAACACAATAAGACCAATGTATGACAAATTCAAACATTCATAATTTTCTATCTAGGATAAATTTAATTTTTTGCCAAATGACCTATTTTTCTATAATATATATAAAATTATTTAAAAAATGTAAATTCTTTACAAAAATATCCTCACACATTTATCGTTGATATTTTTTTTATTGATGAGATTGACTAGATTTAACCTTATTTGTATGAGAAATTGTCTAGATTTTGTGGGTTCATCTTAGGTAGAAGGGGCTTGGAGCTCAGTTGCATCCACTTCTTTTCTAAAACATCAATTTTGATGTTCTTACATATTTTTTTTTGTATATCCCTCTCTCCTTCACTTCTTTCAAGCACGGGCTTGAGGATTTCTCTCTTCTTCCCTAAAAAATTCAATCTCTTTTCTTGGTTATTGTTTCTCTATGCTTACTAAAATAAGATACATCAATATTATATTTGAAATCTGATTTTAATTATGCATATATATCAGATATAGGTCCCTTCAAAAAATTTCATTTCAAACTAGATCCGAAGTAGCCTCTCAAAGTGCCTTTTCTCAATAAAAAATTCACATATTCGAGCATTTTTGTAGAAATAATAGATCAATGCTATGTGCAATGATGCTAAAAAGAATCACAGGAAATAGATCTTGCTACTAAGAATTCTCACAAGCATACACAGGAAAAATAGAGAGAAGAAAAGAGACTGAATCACATGAATGAAGAGATGAATATTGGTGTGTATCCTTCCATTGAATAATTATGAATAATAGTGTACATAAATAGATCTTCCCTCATAGGAAAGTCGAATTGTATGGAAACAACTCATAAAGCTCAAAAAGGCTGACTTACCAAAATATAGCAAACCCCCATAGGTGGATAAAGCACTTGCTAAATCTATCAAGGACCTCACGAGTTGGCAAAAGCATGAGTGAGTTGTCAAGGAGATGGAAATAACATGCTAATCCTAGAAAATGGAGAAAAAATAATGGAGGATGGGTTGGAAACAAAAGCTCCCAGTTTCCTAGTTGACTAGCTTTTATCTTATCCATAGAAAAGCAGGAAAAAGCAGAAAAAGCAGAAAAAAAACAGAATCTACTATAAGGTCCTGTATACTAATTCTAGATGAACCCAGAATCAGAAATAAATCATTCCTAGGATATGGATAGCATGCATTGACTTTAAGGTGCAAGTGGATACCAACTAATTAAGCTAGTGGGTGAATAATTAATCAAATAATGATTAATTATTTTTATCCTAAGTTATGAGTGGGTTTAATATATTCCAACAACCGCCTATAATTCTGACTTTATGATGGTATGACAAAAATATGGATTCATATGGATGCATATAGGGCCCAACAACAAGGCTATGGTCACCCTTTTACAATTGTTATGTCCAGAAAAGTGAGGAAAGAGGCAAAACCACATGGGGAAAATCCTCCCTCAAGATAGGACAAGGCACAAAATTTTGAAATATGTTTTCAACATATCTTCATCTTCACTTTAATGAGCTGACTGAACTGCTTCTGGATGAAGGACTTGCTGAAGAAATCATGAACTCCATGATCATGCGCTGGAGTGTAGAAACTGCAAGAAGGAAGAGGAGAGACTCCTTGTATCTCATCAACTTATGAAGTAGGAGGATCATCTGAATGCTTCTTGCTGTTGTCAAACTCTGATCTGCAAACATAATCTGAAATGGAAAAGAGATCTGTGCATACTCCTTTCCAAAGAGTACAAAAAATAAGGCAATTTATTTCACACCCAATTCCTTGAATAGCTGCAAAATTGTGATGTGAATCACATGTCACTCTTCCAATATTATGTAGCACCTGTATAGATCTGATATGAGGCTGATAAAAATCTGATATATCAGAAATATTAACATATGGAACAACAAGGACAAAGTCTTCAATGGCTCCATGAGGATATAGGGCTGGACTAGGAAAATTATGAGCAATTGGGGAAAATTGATAGGTGTAAAAATATGAATGATGGATGGGCATAATATCTAAACCATAAGTATTTAGAACAGATCCAAAAATGTTTAATATCAATCCATATATGACTAAAGACATGGATAACCAGCGAATGAAAGATAGGAAAGACTTCAAACCATGTAAGATAAATATCACTGCATAAGAGACCAATGAGGAATCAACTAGTGATCTTGGGATTTGTATAGTCTTTGGATTATTCAGAGGTATGGTAGATGGTATGGATGGTGGTATTATATGTGTATCAACCTGAAAATATGCTTCTAAATCAGAATCCAAAGGATCACATATAAGCATATCAATAGACTCATGGGAATACACTGGTAATGAATCCTCTATATGAAAGGAGGAAATAAGGGGATGTTCACAATCTTCAAGGAGGTTTTGAGTATTGATGCCAAGAAAAAAGTAGGATATGCTGAAGCACATGAGATCAAGTATGTTAAGTGGTATGACACAAATAAGGCTTGATGTGGCTAAGCAAAGATCCTGGAAGTCACTGGGTTGCGCACCATCAATGAGAGAGGCATGCACAAGGCGCGAAGAATCTAGCACATAGATCTTAGAATCTAAGATAGGAGATTGAGAGAACAATTAATGGGTTATAGGATCATAATCAATATCAGCAGTAGCTCCATATGTTACTTCTTTTTCATCATTAGTATCACAAGAAGAAAAATCACCTTCAAGAGACACAGAAAAAGATGGCTCTTCAATATTTGCTTCTTCATTGAAGGAGGAAGCATTCGAATGAATGAGGGTAGCAGCAACATGAACTATATGAGAAACTTCTTCATCATGATCAACTTCATCAGAAAATTTAGAGGCCAAGAAATCTTGAGAAAGAGAACAAGAGGAGATGCTAGGTTCGCTCCATGCTTCATCTTCGATTTCCTACAAACCAAAAGCTTTGTCCAAAATTTTCCAAAGCTCAAATGGAAATTCAGAAGAATCTATGAGATGATATATATTTGGAGACATTCCCAAACACATAATTCCATAAGCTCTATCACAATTATTTATCCAATCAATATTCTCTTCATAAGACTCAGGTTCACTCAATGCACCAATGGAGACATCAAAGAGACATTGCCTCTTCAAGTATGCACTCATCTTTGGCTTCCAATCAGCATAGTTGAAAGGAGATAATAAAGGAACTTTTGAATCCATATTGAAGTTGTTGATATGCTCTAAGAGATACTCTCTGCAACCTGCAAAACAAACTAGGATAAAATCTTGTAAGCTAGACAAGCTCTTCTTCAAAGAGGGATAGGAGACTGGAAGCGCTCCTCAACTTTGTAGAACTCGATCAACCTTGTAGCTCTGATACCATGTAGAAATAATAGATAAATTCTATGTGCAATGATGCTAAAAAGAATCACAGGAAATAGATCTTGCTACTAAGAATTCTCACAAGCATACACAGGAAAAATAGAGAGAAGAAAAGAGACTGAATCACATGAATGAAGAGATGAATATTGGTGTGTATCCTTCCATTGAATAATTATGAATAAAAGTGTACATAAATAGATCTTCCCTCATAGGAAAGTCGAATTGTATGGAAACAACTCATAAAGCTCAAAAAGGCTGACTTACCAAAATATAGCAAACCCCCATAGGTGGATAAAGCACTTGCTAAATCTATCAAGGACCTAACGAGTTGGCAAAAGCATGAGTGAGTTGTCAAGGAGATGGAAATAACATGCTAATCCTAGAAAATGGAGAAAAAATAATGGAGGATGGGTTGGAAACAAAATCTCCCAGTTTCCTAGTTGACTAGCTTTTATCTTATCCATAGAAAAGCAGGAAAAAGCAAAAAAAGCAGAAAAGGCAGAAAAAACAGAAAAAAACAGAATCTGCTATAAGGTCCTGTATACTAATTCTAGATGAACCCAGAATCAGAAATAAATCATTCCTAGGATATGGATGGCATGCATTGACTTTAAGGTGCAAGTGGATACCAACTAATTAAGCTAGTGGGTGAATAATTAATCAAATAATGATTAATTATTTTTATCCTAAGTTATGAGTGGGTTTAATATATTCCAACAATTTTGAGGAGTGTAAATTATTTGTTTTTGTTTTGAATGATTTGTAACATTTTAATATATTTCACTCACTGGTTCTTAGCAGGTTTGAAGAAAAGGAGGAGGACATACTGCTCAAAATTCAAGTTTCGGGTCACCCGGGACAACAAAAACTCCATCCTTCATCCATTTTCTTCTTTCATTTTCTATGTCCAGCAGTATTGTAAGATTTTAAATCATTTTTCAATGATCAAAGTGCATATTTAATTCATGTTTTCATCATATTGTAAAGTTCATTAATAAATAAATCAAGTGGGCTACACAACGCCCACACTCCATCCCCCCAGGGGGGATTCACAGTCTCCTTTATGGTTTGTTTTTTACTAATCAATACATGCACACATTCCAATTTCTAGAAAGGTTGTATAGGTCTTTTTTTTTCTTTGATTTCATCTTTAAATAAGTAATAATTTTATACCCGACTTGTTGCCACGAAGTATGCTCTCGCCACCAAACAAAGGCTTTTTGTCGATTATTGGTGGATGGTAAGAAAGTGACACATAGTTTGTGGTATTAAGTTGTCATTATTTTAATTTCTTTACAAACATATTTTATTTATCAAATTGGAACAAACATTTTGTCATAAACTTTGTCTATGTTCTTTCCCTCTGCGGGCTTTGCCTGGTCGTTGGGAAATCAAAATCAATTTGTGACACTTTGTAAATTCCACACATTAATCTAATAATCCATTAATCAAATCAAATCCCCAAAAAACATTACGAATATTTGACGTATGACATTTGACAATCATGGGTAAATTATTCAAAGGAAGCGAGAACCACTGAATAACGACCTCGAGATATCATCAGGATATGCTCTTGTTGGTGTAGTGTTGGACACCTATTAGAGACTCCAACTCAACCCACATTTCTGAGTGAGGAACCACTTTCATCATCTTCCGGACATATTCTCGGTACTTTTAGTATATCGATAAGCCCCTTCCCATAACTCAATTCATATTTGAATAATTAAAACTGACCAAGACACACTGCAAAACATTTCATTTTCAACAACATTATTTCTTTACTTTGACTCCTTTGGCAATAATATAATTCACAATATTTGAATTTTTCTTATGTGTTGATGTTATGCTGATGAAATATTTATTTAAATTTTCAAACAATCTTGTCTCAGTATTTTATTCCAAAAAATCCTAAAAAACTTACTTTCATCATTAACGACTAAAACATAAGAGCCTAGTAAACTCTTTCTTAGGGACCACCCCCCTTGGCTTCGTTAGGAGTTTTTCCTAAACGAACGAGTCAATATCAAGTGACACTACTTGACTCGAGACTTTCCCCCAAGGACACACCTAGCAACTTGAAGTTTTATGATGTGCTTAATCCCCAGGTGTGTGAAAGGCGGTAACACTTTTTGGCGATGTTGCCAGAGATAAATATATATATTCCCGGGTTACGAATTTTTTTTCTTTATTTTTTCTTTTTGCTTAGTTTGATGAATGAGTAGAGTAGATATTTGATTCTTTGTCTAGTGACTCCATTAACCTTTTTTTTCCTTTTTGCAAAGAAAATTAAAAAAATAGAAAATTTTGTGAAAGATTTATGATGCATATTTTTCTTTTCACATGGAGACTCCATTAAAAGGATAAAACCCTTGTATCTCATAAAATTGTTGCGATTGATTATGTTTAGATGAGACTATTCAACATAGAAAAGTATTCAAAACTCATTTGACACATCCTCATGTTTAGTATACGATCTATTTCATGGTTACATCGAGTACATATTGTTGATATCCAATATGGATGAGTTAATAAAGAAAATGGGTACTCATATCACCAAACAGTATTATCCGATTGATTTCTCAAACATCTCAGGTTTTCCTAACTTTGGTGATGGTGAGAAGGTTTTATATAAATGGCGACCAGTCTTTCATGGAAATGGTGATTCAACAATTCGAGCCTTGACATGTCAAGTATTTTCTTGAATTTCTAGTTGACTTCAATGCTCTGTATGAAGACACCATGATGCAAGTGTTCATTAGTTCCCTTCATGGAGAATCCTGTTGTTTGTTGTTTTAGGGCCTTCCAAATAAGTGTATCACCTCCCTTAATTCAGGCTTCATTCGGATATTTTTGAAGCAGTGGCATTGTGGTATTGGTAGTATAAAAGGTTTGGAAAATTTTCTTAAAGCAACCTTTACCTTTTATTTTCCAAATATAGAATATCATAAAGAAGAGCTTCCTCATTTCACCACGGTAAAAATAATTGAATATTTAGAGAAACTCCTTGATTACTTCAGTAAAAACGATGACAATTTCATTTCCCATCTGCATTATAAAGATAATTTTACATAAATCCCTAAGGAACCCTTGGTTGGAAATTTGGTCACAGGCCTTCCTCATGTTTCCACGGTATGCAATGTTGAGGATTTGGAGTGTTCTAAGGTCCATTTCAATAATAATTATAACTTTTTCTCAGATTGGCACCAGGATGAAACCATTACAGAGATTGACACTTGTGAAGAAATTCATAATGACTATAATATGTGTGATAATAGTCCCCCATGTTCTTCATATGGTGTTGAAGATTGGGAAAGTTGGGTCACCTGTGATATCTTTGAAACCCATATTTTTGAAGAATATTATTTTGAGTAGAATGAGGAGTGTAGCCAAGGACTTGATACTAGTGATAAGGAATAGTTCATACCTGACATAGATGGGGATGATGACTATTGGACTGTTATTGAAAATCCAACCTATGAGACTCTTGAAAATATTTTTGAAAATCTCATCTATGAATTGTCCAGCGAGGAGAGTCTTTATTATGAGACCTATGAAAGTTGCAAAGAAGAGCAATCATAGTTTTCATATGATCAGTCAAATTTGTATTTGAGTATCTTTAGCTAGGACTTGGAGAAGCAATGTAGTGAAGATTCATATTGGGTGAACTAATTGAAGATTTTTTCCATCCATTGTTTGAACCTACAGATGTTCCTTATGATTTGGAGTAGTTTTGGGATTACACACAGAGTTATCAACAGATAAGCCTTTTTTATGAATATGATGATCTACCTCATCATATCATGTTGGTCCTCGCTAACCTAATCTATTGAAATATACTTTCGAGCCTAATTAATACCCCCGATAAGGTTCAAGTTAGGCGGAAGCACATTTTCAAATGGCATGGATTTATACATTAGTCTAATCCAATCTTGGATAGAGGAATCCTACAAGAGGACTTGCTAGTTTGGGAAGCAGTTCGAATAATTTTTCCATGATTATAATCTCCCATCCAACTTTCCCATATTGAAGTTTCATGCAGGTTTTCATTTCTTAAATAATGTTTCCTTTCTTTGGCTAGTAACCAAAGATAAGGCAAAAACCTTTAAAATTTATAAAATGCTTAGGTGGTTACATTGGATATTTGATTTCACCCAAGATATTTGTTTTATCTTGCTTAGAGTAGGAAAATAAGCTCCTTAAATTGAGCATTTACTTTCTGCATTTCTTTATGTACTTCGAAATAAAACTCTCTTTCATTTGTTAGTTTTTCGTTCCTTTCAATAAAGTGACTTTTGGATCATTGGTTATTTTCATAAAACTTGTGCTAATAAGGTTTCTTGTCAAGCTGAAATGTTTTTATAGATTATATATACCATAGATGTTGGAATTCTCTTATCCTCTCCTTGATTGAAGACCAGATCGAGCACATGTCCCAAAGTTGGAGCCATATGTTATCCACTAAGTTTCACTTAGGGGAATTTTTCAACTGAGCCACCAAGGATCAGAACAAATCAATTGTTCTTACTCAGTGCTCGAAAGTTCCATGGTTTCATCAAGGGCAGTTGTGGTCCTTTTTTCATATGTTCACACCCCCTCGGGGGAATTGTAATAAATGAAATAGCATGATGGTTTCTTATGTAAAATGCTTGGACTTCTTGATACTTGGTGATCAAATTCATCATCCTTGAGTTTTTTTTCCCTCGTTAATTATATGACGCTTTTTCAAGCGACATATAATTTTCAAGTTTTTCACTCAAAATCCTCCAAAGAAGGGATGGTGAAATTGGTGATTATGGCTTATGAGGGTTATTAAATCCTAGGGTCTATGTATTATACTATTCTAGTCATAGTCCCAAAGTTTCGTGGACATGCGCTAAGTATTTCATAGGTTTTTATACTTTTTAGATTTTTAATAAAATCATCAATAAGGTGTATTTTAATTGTAAACGTTCAAGAGGTCATAAAATTGGTCCCAAAGTTTCGTGGACATGCGCTAAGTATTTCATAGGTTTTTATACTTTTTAGATTTTTAATAAAATCATCAATAAGGTGTATTTTAATTGTAAACGTTCAAGAGGTCATAAAATTGGGCCTATGGAGCCAATTTGGTCACGGGGATGCTCGTTTTTGGACCTAGAGCTCCCACTTAACCCTAAACCCACTTTTCCTAAGTTTTAAGTGACTATTTATCACTTAAATGAGATTCTCTCCAGAAAAGGCAAAAACTAAATAAAAAATAAGAAAAAGGGAAAATATGGAGCAAAACACATCCCTAAATCAGTGGGAACTTGTCCCATACATGTTTAAGGTTAACTAAGGATGATGTTCGGGTTAATTGGAGACCAAATCAAGATTAAATCAGCTTGATTCCATTAATAAAATCCCATACGGGGGGATTTCTCCTTAGGGGGACACATTTATCCATGAAATAGCTCATCTACTACCTCTAGTTCACTCTAGTTCACCCTAGTTCACTCTAGTTCACCCCCAATCTTCTCAAAAAGATCCAACACTTGGAAAATTCGCCCCTTGGGGTTTGCTCTCATTTCCCTATTTAAGTGAGGCTTTCTTTCTCATTTTAGAGGATGTATTGAACCTCTGCTCATTGCATTGTTGTTATTGCATATATTTCGAGTTAGCATGATCATCAAACCATACGGTCCAAATAAAAATATGTACATCATACATGCTTAGCCATTCACTAGTTCGGCCTTGGCATTTAGTTCCACACTAGGACTCCATACTAGCATAATTACATCATTTACACTATTTTGATTAAATACATTACAATTCAAAATAAAATACATTACAACATTTATCATTAATAAGCAAGATCTCAAAGCTAAAAAAACACACCATATTCAGAATGAACAACACAACTATTTTCACTTTGATAAATTGACACAAAAAATGCATCAAAGTAAATATTATGTGTGGCAGGTTGGTCCTAGAGTAGTGAAATGTTTTATACCCATGTTTATAGGATATCTTGAACATTTTATTAGAATATATACATTGATTGGATCTAGTAGGAGTGAAATTATCTATTGTCTCTACAACTTCTAACTAGATACGGTGGAGTCAGAGACCCTTCACTAGAGACACCAATTTTCCTACATTTCATTTACCGAAAATACTAGATTTTTGAAGATATTTGAGTGAATCGTCTTTAATATCACAGTTAAGCATATCATAAGTTCCATTATTGTCTCCAATATCCATTCTTCCACATAACTGAGGCATGATTCTCTGAAGTTCAAACCTATAAAATTGCTCACAAGTTTAATGAACCATTAATTTAGTTGACTTATGAGTTAACCAATGCAACCAACAACTCGCTTGCAAGTACTAGTATTATGACGAGCAAATAAATTTGATGGATGTTAAATCTACATGTTTCAATCCTGCATTCATATCGAAGTTGATGTGTAAATCTTGAGCTGAGTTGTCAAATATGTTTTAAAGCAGTAAAAACTTATGTACAACATCAAATTCCAGGCCTTCCATCAAGTTCAATACAAATTAAATATTACTTCACTTTTCAACACACCCACCCACACAGACACAATACATATGAATTCTTACTATTAAGTAATAATACTTAGTACTTATATAAACAATAAAGAGAGTTACAGAGCTTCCAAAACACTTCATTACAAAGGGCCAGTGAGTGATAGCTTCCAAAATACCCCACAGTTTGGCATAACAATTCTTAAAACTCCCATATATGCTTTTTGTTGCCTTCACACACCTAGGGGTTAAGCGAAGCATAAATATTCAAGCTGCTAGGTGTGTCCTTGGGGCCAAGTCCCGAGTCAAGTACTGTCACTTGATCTTGACTCCTTTGTTTAGGACAAACTCCTAACAAATCCAAGGGGGGTGGTCCCTAAGAAATAGTTAAACTAAGGCTCTTTATATTTTAGTTGTTAATGATGAAATTAAGTTGTTTTAGGATTTTTTTTGGTAAATAATTCGGTCTCAAGACTGATGAAAAATTGTTTAAACATTCAACAAAATATCACATGAGTGTATAAAGATTTATGTTGAAAAAATTGATAATCAGAAGAAAATAATATTGTTACGTACTCAGATCAGTGCCAAATGGAGTCAAAAATGCTGCAGAAAAGGAAATGTTTTGCAATGTGTATTGGTCAATTTTAATTGTTAAAGATGAGTTGATTTAAGGGAATGAGGATTCTTGATATACTTATGAAGCACTTAGAATATGTCCAGAGAGATGACAAAATTGGTTCCTCACTAAAAAATGTGGGTTGAATCGGAGTCTCTGAGAAGGTCTTAAACACTACACCAACAAGGGTGTAGTCTAACTGTATCTCGAGGTCACTATTTAGTAGTTCCTGCTTCTTTTAAGAAATTTTCCCAATAATGTCAAAAGGCGTTGTTCTGGATTTTCACAGTGTTTATAAGGTTGTTGATTTTATTACTTTGAAATAATTATTTAGATGTAAAGAATTGATTAGTGCATATTCCTAATTTTGATTATCCCAAAGCTCAGTGCGAACTTGCGATGGGAAAGAGCATACACTGGAATGGAAAAATGTTTGTTCCAATGGTATATTGAAGCAAAAATATTGTGGAAGCAAAATAAAAACTAAGTCCTAAAATAATCCACAAGCTATGTGTCACTTTCTGATCATCCACCAATAATTGGAAAGAAGCCTTTGGTTAATGGAGAGAGCATTCTTAGTGGCAACGAGTGAGGGAGCAAAATTATTTTAAAAACTTAAAATATGGAAATGAAAAGAAAAAACTAACTAATACAACCTTCAAAGAAAGTGGATTGTGTGTGTGTTATTGTTAGAAAAAATCAAGCGACGAAAGAGATACTACCAATCCCCTCAGGGGGGATGAAGTGTGGGCGTTGTGTAGCCCACTTTCTTTCTTTATTACTTATGATTAATATATCATAAAAATGAAATTAAAATATGTCTTAGAACCTATAAAACAGGTCTAAAGGCTTGTACAACTTAATGGAGTGAAGGGGAATGAAGAAGAGGGGAAAACTGAGGGTTTTTGGTGTCCCGGGAGACCCAAAACTCAGATTCTGAGAAAAGCTTCCTCTTAATTTTATTTGGACCAGCTAAAAAACAGTGAGTTAAATTATTAGAATATTATGGAATGAATGAATAAAATATAAAAACTAAAACTGATTTCAGTACTTGCAAAAGATTGGAAAAATTTACTAGTTTTTAAAGCACCGAAAAGACAACTTTAGATTCAACAAAACATGATTATTTTTAAATTACTTCTGAATCTAAATGATCTGATATGCTAAATAATTAGATTGAAATTATGATACTTTTAAATCAGATCTATCAAATTTGCATATTCAAACTATGTAATCGGGAAGAGGAAATATAATTGTTTTGAGAAGATGGAAAGCAACTTGAAGCCTCACTTGATCTTCTTATGAAAACTTTGGAGACCCTGTAGACATAAGATAAAACTTGAGATATTTTCAAAGAGGAAGAATATACAAATGATTTCAACTCCTCTTTTGAAAATGTAACCTGCAAAACAAATCTATGAGAAACCCCTGTATAAAAAAGTTAGATCTAGTGTACTCAAAATCAGGGAATGAGAAAGAGTTGAAATACAACTAAGTATGAACAACTACTCTCCTATCTCTTGAAATAAAAATACCAGTAAGAAAGTTACAACCGTAAATTCCTACTGTATGTGCCTTAGGATGACCTTCTAATCTAGATCTAATAGCAACTTTAAGCAAAAGGAAAAAACAATTTAGAAATTTAAGAATGCCACCTCAAATATTCACAAGCAATCATCTCATTACATAGAGTGGACCTCCAAATTCTGCAATTATATTCATCAATATAACAACAATACAAAATAACATAGGTTTCTTGCATCCATTTGATTGAGGAGCAAAACCCTGCTTTTATAGCAAAAAAGTAGCTCAAACCCCAAGGGGGTGAATTTTCCAAGTGTGAGGTGGTTTTGGGTGTTGAGATAATGGTGGGAGTAGGTTTGAAGTTGTGGGAGGCAAGGTTTCCACCTATATTGAGGTATCCCACTTGGTTTGGGAAGCCTTTACCTCCTCTAACCACTTCGTCCAAGTGGCAAAACCACCCTCCATGAGTGAATTCACCCCCCTTTTGTGGAAGTGATTTGGAGCCCCTCCTTTGACAGTTGAAGATGATCCTCTATGCTCATAAATTTCCCAGAAAATATCCTCAACAACTTTGACACCTCAGAGACAAGTCCCATACAATCTGCCTTTGATTGAGGAATTGGATTTTCTCCAATTTTCCCATTTATTTGACCCTCTGAATCATTTTGGAGAGGAAATACGAATTAATAATTGAAAATTACTAATTTGACTCTCAAAAGTGGGTTTAGGGGTTAAGTTATGTCTCTGTCTCCAAAAAATAGCATCCCCATGACCAAATTGGATCATAGGCCCAATTTTATGACCTTTTGAAATATTACAATTAAAATACACATTATCGATGATTTTATAAAAAAACTAAAAATTTAAAAATACTAGGGGGGACTTATTGGATGTTCACAAAACTATGGAAATATGAATATCATGGTATATACATAGACCCTAGGTTTTAATAACCTTTCTAAGAAAAAATTTACCAAACTCACCATCTCGACTTTGGAGGATTTTGAGTGAAAAACTCAAAAATTATATGTCGCTTAAAAGAGCGTCACATAATTGGCGAGGGAAAAAACACTCAAGGATGATGACCTTAATGACCAAGTCTAAGAATGCCAAGCATTTTACATAAAATAACCTCATTCTATGTCATTTATTACAATTCCCTCGAAAGGGCGTCAACATCCAAAAACTGCCCTTGATGAAACCACGAAAATTCTTGAGCACTAAATAAGAACAATGATTTGTTCCAATCCTTTGTGGATCAATTGAAAAATCCCCTAAGTGAAACTTAGTGGATAAAAATTCCCATTACAAAACATAAACTAGTACACACTAACATGTTTACCCCTCTAGACCACTTAACATGATTAAACCCACTTCCCCTAATTACAACTACATACACCAGAAAAACCTCAATCTTGGACAAAATCAAATTTGAAGAAAAAAACCCATACTTGAACAGCAATAGAACCCCAAGACTGACCTCAAAACCCACAATGGCCTGCAAAATGCCACAAGAAATCACCATCGGGAGCCAGTGATGCACCACCCGTCTGCCCAGTCGAATCCGGAGAGCCTCCATAACTGCATCCGTTTTTTCATTCAGTCTGCTAGTCTCAGCTTGGTGACCCTTCCATCATTGGACTGGGGTATCACCCCCCTCCTCCTTCTACACGCGCTGCCATAAAACATTGCCCATAAGATTCTTCATCACCCATAATAAGGAAACCGTCCTTTCATAGAGCCCAATCTAGGACACATCATTACCAGGGTCCATGACCCATTCCTCAATCCCTTTAATTTTTGAGTTGAGTGTCTCCTCATACAACTTCTCTCATAAACGAGCTTCAATTCCTTTAATGCGGTCTTGGACCACTAATGGAAAACCCAGCTCAAAATACTTAGATACCAACGAATCCTTCTTCTGAGCATGCATGATATGTCTACAGGAAACTGGGGGCTGACCATCCTGGGCCTTACGAGTCGAATTACCCTTGGTTCCCCCAGCCATGAACTTATCCATCTCCATATCCCCACCTTCACACAATAAAATACCTCTTATAAACCAACACCTTTTCACCAAACACAAGGAAAGTTTGCCATGATGCTAGATGGAGGTGGGGAAATATAATAATAGCAACTTCCCACTTTTCATGATGATTGTAGGCATACCACAACTGAGGTCAGTCGTCCTCTTCTCATTCTTGGCCATAAAATTCTCCCATAAATGTCGATATCCTCGACCTCCCGAATTGAAATCCCAGCTTACGGAAAGACTCGTTGCAATGACTCCACACACGAGCATATTCATTAGCTTTAAAGGGATCGATCCAATCCAACCAGTTCATCTGTTCTTTGTACATCTCACGCAAATAACACTTATGCCTCCCTTGGTCCTGGTATTCTTCCCGCGTGTCATGGGAATCTTAGTTTTATATTTCATGAGCCACTTGTGTCATGCACATGGCTCCAAGTGTCTCATTGGTTAAATTCTCCCATGCATTACCAATGATCACCTGTCGGGTCTCCGTATCTGCATTAACAAGGCTATATGTCGCCTTATTACCTTCACATATCATGTGGCTGAAGGATATGCCACTCATCCTTTGGACAATCTCTTCCAACTATTCCAACCTGTACTCCAGACGCTAAATTAGCAAGACTTTGAAATATTGCGTACGTTATGAATTCATTCTTCCATTCCTATAGCAAGTTTTGAGTCACCTTCCACCACCGAGGGTAACTAATTATGCAACTGTGTAATCCCAATCCCATGAATAAGGCCCTCCAGTTCTGATGCATTATTGGTGTCATGGACAATTTTTCCATAGAATAAATTTTTTGTTTCCCTAATATGATCCCGAATGATCCCTTCAAAACTCCAATCCACAAGGTTACACTTGGAGGCCCCGTCGAAGTTCAACTTATAGAAACCAGGAGGAGGGTCCTCCCAACAACATTGGATAGTACATCCCGAGGGTTGATTCCTAGGCATACCCCAGCAATGTAATGGGCCAACAATCCCCCAATTTCTCAATATTCAACTCTCCACCCGCTAAGCATATCAATCCACCTTTTCCCAAGACCCGAGCCAGATAGTTTCCATAATTTTAGACTGAATGGTCTTGTTATTATTCCCGTGTGTTATGGGAATCTTAGTTTTATTTTTCATGAGCCACTTGTGTCGTGCACACTGCTCCAAGTGTCTCATTGGTTAAATCCTCCCACACGTTACCAACGATCACCTTTTGGGTCTCTGTATCCGCATTAGCAGGGATATCCACCACCATATTACCTTCACATCTCACGAGGCTGAAGGATATGCCACTCACCCTCTGGAAAAGCTCTTCCAATAATTCCAACTTGTACTCTAGATGCCAACTTAGAGAGACTTTGGAAGATTTCGTACCATTATGAATTCATTCTGTCATTCCTATAACAAGTTTTGAGTCACCTTCCACCACCAAGGGTAACCAATTATGCAATTGGGAAATCCCAAGCCCATGAATAAGGACCTCTATTTTTGTTGCGTTATTGGTGTCATGGCCAATTCAACCATAGAAGAAAGCTTTAGTTTCCCCAATATGATCCCGAATAATCCCTTCAAAACCAGAATTCTCAGGGTTACACTTGGAGGCCCCATCGAAGTTCAACTTATAACAACCAGGAGGAGGGTCTTCCCAATGACATTGGATAGTCCCTCCCGTGGGTTGATTCTTAGGCATACCCCTGCACTGTAATGGGAGAACAATCCCCCAATTCTTCAAGATTCGACTCTCTTCCCCCTTATCATATCAATTCGCCTTTTCCCAAGACCTGAGATCGATAGTTTCTAGAATTTCATACTGAATGGTTTCTCATACTCTATCTATGGTCGGCAAGGTGCCCCTAAAGATCCACTTGTTGCGTTATTTCTAGTTTTCCCATCCTATGAATCAAGAATAGAATTTGCCAAATTTGATTGACAATGGCATTTTTGAAGGGTTCCTTTGGCCAATTCCTCAACATGAGATCTGGTGTAATAACTCAAAAATTCATAAAAATTTAAAATTTTTCAAGTGACATAAAATGTCTAATGTCGCTGCTAACGTACCACTGACGGTTAGCAGATAATTAAACAATTTATAAGATAAACAAAGAGTTGCTTCTTTATAATATTTTGTATTAACTAAAGGCTTCTCCTTGATAGCTGAGTTAATGTTATTTTTGACTTAGCAGTTGTAATTCTTCCAGAATTAGAAAAAGAACTTGTATTTTACTGCTGCTAGATATATTGATGATTTCTTTTGTCAAGTAGGGAAATATTCTTATGTGTGATCGAGGCTTACTTAAATTTAAGTTAACATAGTGGGACTGATGGTTCCTTACAAGTTTAGCAGGTAAACATACGTTCCAGTAAAATAATATTTATATTCAACTCAAGAAGATACTTCTCTAGCATGTTTATGATGCTAGACTTAGAGTGTTTTAACTGTAGCTTGTCTCCGTCAGAGGTAATGTTAATCTGTATTTATATTGTTGTCAAAACTCTGTAATGATCTTATATCAAACCATCTATGCATAGGTTAAACTGCATGATCACATACTGTCAAAAGATATCCAAAACCCTAGATGATTTTGATTAAACTTCTAATAAAAGCTTGTATTCCTATTTCTAGTAATTGTGATTTAGAGTTTTAGATGTAACGAATTTCAGTTCATATCTTGATGCTTAAATACACTCCATACTGTTTGGTGTCCATCACTATTATCTTCGTTTCAGGGTTTTATACACAACAATCTCTCAATGCTAACAATAATACTTTTACTTTAACTATTGACTTCTTACTAAGTTGCTAGAATTGTTACTGAGACTCCGAACATAGTCTAAGGACTGTATTTACTAGCATTTACAAAACTCAATTTAATAAAATAACCGAACCATGAATCTCTTTTTAGCCGAAGAAATCTTCCTTATTACTTTACAGACCTTTACTTTGAGTTCTTAATACTTGTATCGTATACACTCAATCTTAGTGTATCCTTTAGTTATAAACTAAACCCTTTTTACAAGTTGTTTTTATAAAACTCTCAAGATAAGTTTATTGATTTTCATACTTTAAGATATCTTATAGATACTTGGTCTCATCTACCCTTTTGTACCCCAATTCTAGGTGTCATTGGATCTCATTCTTACGGTAGATTAACATCAAGCGAATCTTTCACCCATGTTTCAACTTATGTGGTTATGTAAAAGAACTACCCTACTTGTCCCATAACCAAACCCTAAAAGGAATGAAATCCATATCTAATCCTATAGTTGGAAAACCATACATCCAAAACAATAATATTAAACATGATTATCAATCATAGGATTTGCAACGTATAGTTGATTAAAGATTGGTTTATAATGATTTTTATGTAGGCTCCAATCGACATCGCTGACTATAGAAACACCACCCATTACGAGGAAAATAATTTCATGGACACGTGGTGAGGTTTTGTCCACAGCTCGAGTTGACTTAAAAGGAAATACCCTCACCCTTCTTTTCGTAGAGTGAGGTTGCCTTTGTCCAATTTGGCCGAGCTGCAAGCTCATGGCCATTGAATCTTGTTTACACCTCCGTTGTTGCAGGTTGTCTTCTCGTGACCATCGAAATCCTGTATACCCCTCCATTGTTGCAGGTTTCCTTATGAACAAATGAAGCCGAGAGCTAGTTTCTTGTGAGGACATGAGGTGGTTTCGAAGCTTTAATAATTGTTGTGTAAGCTTCTGGTGTAAAGAAATCTGAGTCTTGTTGGCCACCGATTGTGAACAGAGATTTCGAGTTTAGAAGCACAGCTTATGTGCTTCTGCCTTAGGTTGGATTGTTACTCCTTTTTCTTCGGCTTTGTGTCCCGACATCTTCTCAGTTTCTGGAAAGGTGCCAATAAGCATTCTCAGGTGGTCGGTTCCCTCAACTTCATCAAAAAAGAAAGGCTTAACAGGTAACGACCTAACACAGGTTTTCATCTTACGTAAATTTTGAAATGTTTTAATTTAATAAAAGGTTTGTAACCAAAGGATTGTTACTCTTTGCAGGTCCTCCTCTCGGCCCTGTAGGTTGGAACGAGCTTGCTCCTTCAATTTTCAACTATGCAAACTTCTGGTAAGCCCTGGTTACACTATGGGTTTTCTCCCGTGTTAGTATTACGGTGGTTGTAAGATGAGGATACTTGCTACTTAAATGAACTCAGCATGGGTTTTTAATGAATAGGTTATTCAATGTGTTGTTTTGTTTTTGTAAAGAAAACCCTAATGGGTAAAATGTGCAAGTTTTGGAAGGCTATTGTAGCTGTGACCTGGGTTTTACTTAGCAGAGCCTTTACGGCCTGGACAATGAAAAAAACTGTTTTTTTTACTTTTTCTTTGAACTCGGCTCTAATCTGAGATAATGTTATTCGACCTCTACAAAAGTTACTTAAGATTTTTCAGTGGTTTTTAAATGAAAAGAAATGACCGCTCGCTCAGTCGAAACTTGCAAATTGGCAAGGTTATTAGTAAAATATAATTTTTAGTTTACTGTCTTACTGTTTTTACAAGAAATTATATGATTTGTTTTTGTACAGGCTTTAAGCCTTGACAGGGTTATAAGAGGCCGTGGGCCATTATGCTTATGTTATTTTGTTTCTATTTAGTTCGTTTACAATGTTATTTAATTTAAAATAAAAACATTTGGTAAAAAGGGTTTATAGTGTTTGTTACTATTTACATTTTTTATAGTATTCTTAGGTGAATACAACACTCTGTTTCTCTTTCAATTTTGTTATTATTTGAAATAACCTACAGTTCCAAAATGATATGGATTTCTACAGAAATGGTTCTTAGTTTTGTTTTCCTATTATTACTTTCAGTAATAAATAATTACAGCTGCTAAATGTTATGTCATGGTTAAGATAGTAAAAGTTGTCTTTAAAGATTTAAACCTACCTCTTGTAAACCCTAAGTATTTGTATTGCCGAACAGGTAGTAAAATGTGAACTGGAAGTAATTTATTAACAAGTCATGATGGATTACTATCTTGTTTAAAATCCTAGTAATATCTTTTAACTGTTCCTATCTTTATTTAAATAATTCTATCTATTATGTTTATAATAATTATTAGTACTAGAAATGCTTCTGTGAATAGTATGCCTATAAATGATTATATATATTCAGTTCTTTTCTAGATAATTAGTTAATATAGATACTTCCAGTAGCTAGAGCAAGTACTGCTATTTTTTGTAATGATTCACAAACAAACTCTAAAAGAAGTCATTTACATTTTTCATTCAGAGTTGATAAACAAATCTTCACATCTACTTGATCAACCTGCTGTACTAGAGTATTGCCTATTCAAGGTGTGAGAAATGCAGTGTGGTAATTTATTTCTAATTACTTTCATTTAGTAATATACCTACTGTTCTAAACATAATCTACTAATCACTAATATTATCAATACACAACATTCTTTTCTGTATAAACCCTAACTAAAACAATAACATGCATTTCTTTGAAAACTAATGATCATTTGCTGAAAACAATAAACAAATTATAAATAACCTGAACAATATGGGCCCTCATGTGTCACCCATCGACACCATATTTGGGCCCCACTGACCAAATTTATCATGAGTGGATCACGTAATCCCAACCACCAATTATTCTTTGGTTGGCAGATCGTTGCCCACTTAACCAAATCCCACTTCCTCTGGTCAGTGCCCCCTCTCTAGAGAAATATTTGCTGGATATTATAAAGTTCCTCAAGAATGGCCTTTGGATCCACCATGTTGGAAAACAAGTATATAGGCATTTCTTGGAGGACGTATTTTACCAATACCATTATGATTTCCAAGTTTAAAGGATGATATGTCCAGCTGGCCAATTGCTTCCTCATCTTGTTGAGTAACTCAGATCATGACCCCTTCCTAACAAGAGAGTCATGCAAGGGAGATCCCAAATATTTGGATGGAAGGGAGCTCTCCAGAAATCCTAGTATTTTGCAGATGTTGAGCATGGCAATTCGAGGGGTTTTAAGGGAAAAAATACGATACTTTTGATCGTTGATATCCAGGCCAGAGGCCTCCTCAAATTATTGCAAACATCGTTTAATATTTTTGGCTTCCTGCATCGATGGATGCCCCATCAACATCTTATCATCAACTAATTGTTGATGAGTTTGAACCTTTGCCATTGGGTGCACCTTAAGACCATGGAACCCCTACTTAGCATGAGTAGCTTTGATGAATCTAACCATGCCATCAGCCATAATAATGAAAACTAAATGGAATAGAGGATCTCCTTGTCTTATTCCTCTTGAGGGCTTGATGAAATCGTTCGGGACTCCATTGATAAGCATTGAAAAGAATGTCGTGGATACAAGCTTCATTATCCATTATATCCAATAAGTATGAAAGCCAAAGGCCCTAAGAACCTCCCTCATATACTTCTAATTCAGTTTGTCAAATGTTTTCGCAATATCCATCTTTAGCATCATTCTTGGAGTTATGGTGGTTTTAAGGGACCGAAGAATCTCATGAGTTAGGATTATCCCATCCATAATCTAACACCCCTCCACAAACCCTAATTGTTTAGAGGAGATTATGAAATGGAGGATTGGTTTCAGGAGATCAGCGGTGACTTTAGTAATAATATTGTAAATGACATTGCATAAGGGAATGGGTTTGAGCTTCCCAAGTGAGCCAACGCCCCTAGTCTTAGGAATGAGGGAGAAAAATGCCGCATTGAAAGTTGGAAGGTTGTACCGATTCTTCCTAGAATCCTCCACAATTTTCCACACTTCTTCCTTAACCATATCCTAAAATAAATGTAAAAAGTTAACTATGAAACCATTAGGACTAGGGGTCATGCCTACAACCATATGTGCCTTAGCTTCTTCAACTTCTGTCCTATGAATTGACCTCATTAACATATCATTTTGTGCTTCCATCACTAGGTGAGGGATGTTTCTAGTAATTTGATTGATTCCCTCATGTCTATCTAGGTTGGGTTCCTCTAGGATATTCTAGAAGAAGTAGGTGAGTTCCTCCTTTATTTCTTCCCTTTTTTCAACCCAATCGCAATATTCCTTTCAAAGCCTTAGGATACGGTTTTGAGTCCGATGTTGGGTCGCAGTACAATAAAAAAATGAGTTCATTTCCCCCTCCTTGAACCATTTGACCCTCAATTTTTGTTTCAAAATACGCTCCTCCTATTTTTCCCTTTCATCCATTTGGCCCAGGAGCCTCCCCTCTTCCTCCTAAATCTTTGAGGATAGGCTTTCCATCATCCCCTATTTTTGAAGGCAAGCCAATTTTCCCTTTAGGAAGGATTTATCTTTGAAGATATTACCAAATTCCTCTTTGTTTCATTTCTTTATTTTACCTTTGATATATTTGATATTTTTTTCTGCAATCGATAAATACTTTTCCCCTTGACCTCTCCAACCTCCTCCCACCATTGACGAACTTTGTCATTGAATTCTGGGTGTCTCATCCAAAACTACTCAAACCTAAAGGGTTTCTTGAATTAAGAACCTATGAAACTCCACCATAGACATATCGACGAATAGTGATCCTGTTGATAGAAGCACCAGGGAGGATAACTCACTTCCTAGATCCATAATAGATTCGAAGATTAAAAACCTATCGAGGAGAGAGGCAATGTGTCTCTCCCCTCCCCTTCTATTATTACATGTATATATTTCTTCCCTAGAGATAATATCCACCATCCCCATCTCTTCGATGGATTCCTTGAAGAGCACACTTTCCCCATCCAGTCTTCTCCTTCCTCCTTTCTTTTCCTCCAAATCAGTGATCATGTTGAAATCCCCTCCTAGGATCCAATGCCTCCCCTCGACCCATTGGTTGATTTTCCAAAGCGTTTTGATGAAACCCACTTTTTGCGTCGTAGTATGAGGGCCATAAACATTTGTCATGACACCTCTGATCGAAGTACCCACTAAATGAAATTCTACTAAGAGGGATGTCTGGGAGGAAAGAAATCCTACAAGGGAGATATTCTCAGGGTTGCATAGGATCACTAAGCCCCATACTTCCCTATACGCGTATATCCCAACTCCCTCATAGTTTCTCCAAGCCTTTCTTCATGTTTCTAACAAGCGGTGTTCAGAGCATTTTGTCTCTTGTACACAAATCACCACTAGTCTTTCAGTTTGAATCTTCCTCGTCAAAATTTTAGTTTTATGGGGGATGTTAAGCCCTAAAATATTCCAAGTTATAATGTTCATTGGAAACATGATGAAAATAAGTTTCAATCCCTAGGGCCTCCCTGATGGTAGGGTACTGACCTGATTCAACTAACTTTATGCCCACTTCTTCTATACGAACTTGGTTTGATTTTTTCCCTGATGTCTTTCTAGTCTCGTCCAGTTGTCATTTGTTTTCCTTCTTAGATCCAGATACAATTACCAGAGATTTCTTTGCGTTAGCTCTTATTATTGAATTTTGAAGTAAGGAGACTTATTCTTGAGGGATGTAGCCTTTACCTTGTTTGGTGCATACATGTTCTATTTCATCCAGTTCTAGGTACCCTAGGTCCATGTCTTATTCTTCTTCTTCTGTGTTCATCTCTTGCATCCTACTCGCTTGATTTGCTTCCTTATTTCGTCGCTCATCTCCCTGTCCAGGATTTTCTTCTTTCGATTTAAGGTTCTCTTTTTGTTCCTTTGTCGGATCTGGGGCCACCTTTAACAATTCAGCGGTTTCCTCCTTCACTTCATGTTCTTCCAAGATCGCAAATTTATTGGTTGTGCTCCTAACGGCACGAACCTAACGGTGCGGACCTAACGAACCTCAAAAGTGGTAACTCCATGGTTTTTGTGGAAGCTTGTAAGCGGAGTTGCGCGTCAAAATAGTCTTAGGGGTGTCGAGGTTGAGTCAAAGCCCCTCTTTTTGTAAATGTCCATAATTTTCGGGTATAAGCCCATGATTTTGTAATAGTCCACTTGTATAAATAGGCACTCATGTAAAGATGTCAAGATCATCTAATGAAATGAGGATGATGTGATGCGAAGTTGAGATCTATTTTCGGATTAAGGTTAAGTCCCAGCTGTGTGCGTGGACGACCTTTGCAGTTGTGTGCGCAGAGGGTTTTTGTAAGGAAAGGAATTGCAGCTAAGTGCGCAGTGTAAAGTTTGTAAGGAAAGGAACTGCAGCTAAGTGCGCAGTGTAAAGTTTGTAGGAAAGGACTGTAGCTGAGTGCGCAGCTAGACTTGAAGGACGGATCTGCAGCTGAGTGCACAGATCAGAACTGTTGTTTTGTAAAAAGTTGAATAAAAGCGCAGTTCAGTGGACGTTGCCCCTACACTAGGGGTGAACCACGTTATATCTTGTGTTGTGGTGGTTATTTTGTGTTGTTTCTGTTATGTTCTTTTATGCATTGATAAGTAGATAAATGATAAAGTAACATAACTGCTAAATATTAACTTCGCTGTGAATTCCTAGTTAAGGGTTAAGCAATAAACGTTCTTTTATCTAAAACTGCGAAATTATTTAAGTGAATGTTGAAGTTCTGTTTTGTATGATTATTATTTGTTAAGGCTAAAGGTACAGTAATATCCCTCTTCTGCTTGCATAAACCTGATTCTGCGGCACCCCATAGCTGTTTTGGGTGAGACTGCAACCTGTTCGCAGGTTGTTGCCGAAAGGGCCAACACTATGGGTCTTTTTGTTGGTGCGAAGTTAATGGTATAAACCCGGGTCTGCCCTAAGCCCAACAAATTGGTTCCGTTGCTGGTTGAACTCAGTATCTACTCAAGAGGGGTTTACGTCGTACCTAGAGGGCTATGTTCTGGAGACCCTGAGTGAAATAAATCGGTGATTGGATTGAAGAGACCTATTTGAAATTTGCTGAACAAGAAAATAAGGATCCTCGTCGTAGCTCAGACGACTTCTTGCAAAGGTATGTCTTTTCGGATGTTTATGAAATTTTCTTTGGTAGTATCCACATAGAATTGCACCAGTGGTTATCCAGGTTGACAAAGAGAAAGACAAACTTCCAAGAAGGTTAGTTTCCTGACTGGACCTCAGCAAGAATTAATATATTGAAAAGGGTGAACAACGCGATATTGCGAGCTGTTGATTTCTAGACAACGCGAACCCTTGAAGCATTTGTGACGGAGTTTTCCATCGACATGAGTACTTCCTTAAGTGAAGCTGAACGACAGTTTTTCAAAGGACCAAGGGATAAGTACTTGAATTCATTTAGTTTGAGAATTAAAATGCTCTTGGCTGAAAAAGGCATATTGCTTATAGAATCAGATTGCTAGATCTAGTGTTACTAACCTATGTTTGGAAGTGAAAGTGACTTCGACAAGCAAAGTGATTTGCTGCGAAGTGGTAAACGATATAAGAGAAATATTGAATCCTATACCCTAGGCTAGAATACCGATTATACCCCAGTAAGTCCAGAAGACTCTGAGTCCAAAGAAACCTCTTCTATTAGAAACCCTCCTACAACCCCACAGCGAAGATCTGTTATCCCTGAGAAACCATCGCAGTCGAAAAGTAACCCTAGCCCGAGTATTCCTGTCGTAGGTCAGTTTACCCAAGTAAGTTCCACCCCTCTTACTACCAGTATTCCTCCCTCCCCCCCTAGATATAAAATGGCCCATATTAATGACAACATCAAACTACCAGTCTTTAGAGGAATTGGATCAGAGGATCCAGAACAGTTTTGGTTCTTATGCGAAGCTGTGTGGACTGCTAAAAACATTATGGATCAAGATATAAGAAGAGCGCAGCTGATTACTTCTTTCCGAGACCGGGCTTTGACCCGGTTCATGAAGTTCTCCAGTACCCAGACCCATGTCTTGGATGATATTAAAAAATCAATGATCAAAGAGTTCAAGAAGCCTAAATCAGAGTCACAGTGTATAACTGAGCTAAAAGAGATTCAGCAGAGGCGAGGTGAATCAGTTTAGGACTTTGATCAGAGGTTCAAAGTTGTGCTAGATCAAGTTAGCTTCACTATTGGACCGGAACAACATAAGGAATGGTTCATTGCAGCATTGTTACCTCATATCAAAACTCCACTCATGCAACAAAAGGTTGCTGATCAGCAGGAGGCTTTGGAGATTGCTATGAAGCTTGAAACAACTCATGTCGAAGATAACTCTGGAATAGCCCAAATACAAGCGCAGTTGGCAGAAATGGCTTTGGAGCTTCGTGACATGAAGAAGGGGAAATCTATTCGCGAAGAGGTTTGGTGTACACGATGTAAGACAGAAGGTCACGACAAGGAACAGTGTCCTGCGTTAAGAAATTACTTGAATACTGGTGCGCCAAACCCATTTAACCCTAATGTTCTATATTGTGAGATCTGTAGAACAACTGGCCAGCATCGACCAGAAGACTGCTATCTGCTACAGAGATATGTGCAAGTACCTAAGAATCCCTATTGCAGGTTCTGTAAGCCAATTGGATATAACAAAGACAAATGTCGTAGCTTTTATCTCATGAGAGAGCGAACCAATGATGCTTATAGGGTACAAAACGAGGCACAAGGCAATGATGGATATGGTTACCGTGGTAGTACATCAGGTCGAGGTACTTTTGGAGGTCGTGGTTGTGGTGGTATGCCTGGACGAGGTCGAGGCCAGGTTGTGTGCTATAACTGCAATCAGGCAGGACATCTAGCTAGAGACTGTCAGAACCCCACTACAACATGTCGATATTGCAGAGCAGTAGATCATGTCATTGAACAATGTCCACAGCTGATATCCAAGATACAAGAAAGAAATAGCGCTCCTACTCAGAATATTTGGATGATCACTGTAGAGCAAAGACCTGTTCTAGCCATTAACGTTGTTACAAGAAGTGGAGCTATGACACAAGTGCAGAATAAGGAGAAACAGCCTGACGAGGCTTGGGTTCGTAAGACCCCAGAGAAAATTCCAACCTTCGATGTGGGAAGAGAAAAGGAAACATTTATGGAAGCCAAAAAAGACTTTGCTGATCCAAGCACACCGGTAGCACCTACGCAACAGTATCAACATTAGTTACAATCTCAAGAAGCTTCAACGGATAAAGTAAGTACACTGTCATCATTTTTACAGAGTTGTATGAAGCTCTTAAGGAATCAGAATGTTTTGAATGAGTTACAGAAAGTTATTGCTTCTTGCGAACCCTAGCGAAGCTTTGGTAAAGAAAAAACTATTAATAGAGTTAGAAGAACTGGAAGAGAAATGAGATTGCATGCCCAGATAGGAGAGTATGATATGATTGATATCATTTTAGACCTGGGATCAGAAGTAAATGTCCTAACTAAGCAGACATGGGAACAAATGGGAAAACCTAGTCTTGAATGGTCCCCTATAAAGTTGAGATTAGCCAATCAGCAGAAGATTGTGCCCCTAGGAAGATTCCCTAGTGTCCCAGTAGACATTGATGGAGTCAGTACCTTAGCAGATTTCGAAGTCATTGAGATAATTGATGATAGAAATCCCTATCCAGCCTTGCTAGAAATTGAATGGGCAATAGAGAATTCTGCAGTAATCAACCTTAAGCACAGACAGATGACTTTTGAAGGAAAAGGCTTGAGAGTTATAGTACCCTTGGACCCTTCTCAAGGAGAAAGGTATACAAAACCAGTCAGAGATGAAGATCAGGATGTTTTGGATCATATCTACAACATCACAGCTAAGGAAGAAGACTATGTTAACCCTACTACTGAAGGTATAATGGATTGTCAGTGTGATAGTTCCTGCATGACTGATTCAGATGAAGGCTTAGAGAACTGGCAGAATAGACTTTATGAGCTACACGGACATCGATGTGCCAGAATTACCAAGTCTCTCAGATGGCTTAGCTCACAGACAAGAGTCTTGACCTTTGATGGCTTGACAGACCCAGAAGGATTTATTGTACAATTCTTAGAGAAAGTACCAAATTCACAGAAAATGAAGACTCTAGTGTCAGCATTCAGAGCCACAGCAGCCAGATGGTGGAATGGTCATAAAAAGTATATTCAAAGTTGGGAAGCTTGTCAGAAGTTCCTTCTCTTGAGATTCATGGATCAACCTCAGGAAGTGTGACGCAGGTTTCATGGTCAGACTAGCCCTCAGGAACATTTGGAGCAGTGTTATGAAGCATGGAAGCATGTACCTCGTGAAGAGTGGGTACATAGGTTTGTGAACACTCTGGAACCTATAGCAAAGAACTGGTATGCGGAGGTCGAGCTTCGCCATGGTACTATAAGTTGGGATAGTCTTGTTGATAGTTTTGTCCTTACATTTTCTATTAATGAGGATTGTCCTACTTTGGACGCATCTGTTAGGTTAATCGATACTAAGGTGTTTGATGATAAAGAAATAGCGGAGTACCATCCTGATTGGAAGGAACAAGAAGCTAATGCAGTAGAATGTTATAACCTCACAATTGATGAGGATGATGACTCGTGCAACATTAATATTCCTGAGTCAGAAGGACACTGCGAAGTACATGGACCAGCAGTCAAAGCACCTGAAGTGACTCAGCCCTTGAAGACAAGGACAATAAACATTGGATCAGAAGAAAGCCTAAGTATGCTACCATTGGAGATTATTGGGATGAAGAAATGGTGAGCAAAGTGACCCAACTTCTCCATGAGTATCAGGACTTATTTCCGACGAAGTTCTCAGAAATGAAAGGTATCTTTGGTGATATAGGAGTGATAAAAATCCCTTTGAAACCTGATGCAAAGCCTGTGAAACAGCACCCTTATAGGCTAAACCCTAAGTATAAAGAAAAAGTCAGGATGGAGCTAGCCAAGATGCTCGCTGTAGGAATCAGTGAGGCTGTCGAAGAAATTCCGTCGTGGTATAAGGATGTGTCGAAGTTCCCTATTGTGCCGAAGAAGAAAGGTGTGTCGGAACTTAAAATTTGACCATTGAAAAAACCTAAATTTGGCGGCACTGGTACATTAACTGTATTAACTATCTGTATTAATGAGATCTTGGGAAATCTACCGCCGTTTGGATAAGATCTCTGTCAGATTTGGTGTCTTCAATGTACAGTTATGACAGATTTCGTCGATGAATTCTATAAGAAGACACCCAAGCCAGCGGAAATCGCATTATGCATTTCCTTGAGTCTTACAATTGAGTCCATGTCAGCTGAGCACAAACTTCAGGAACTGTTGAGAGAATTTGAACAGACGGGTCTGCAGAACCTTATGAGCAATCCACCTGCCTCTGCACCCCACGAAGAAACTCCCCCAGCAACGCCTCAACCAATGCAGACACGATCTGCCAGGAAGAAATTTAAACCAGAAGTACACTCTAAGCGGAACGAAGACAGACACAAGCAATCAGGGGAAACACCGGAGGATCCCGAGATGAATCCATCTGGTTCAGCAGAGATCCCACCTAAAGGGGATGAGAATGTTGCCTCGCAGCATCCACCATATCTTCCACCTGTTCGACCCGAAGTTCAGCTACCTTAGAGGACAAAGAAGTTCACATTACGCACCCCTTCGTTGCCACCGGGTGTGTAGTTGGTCGGAACCATGACAGGGAAAATAGACCAGCTTAAGTATGCAGACCACAACATGAATGATTGTGGGAAGTTTCCACAGTTCGTACCGGGAACATACTTGCACTTCGTCAAATATCCGGAGACTGGAGCGACATTACTAGAAGTGAAACAATGGGCTGCTGGCTTGGAGAAAGCTGGTTTGTTGAAGATGCTCAATGTTCCCCACTTTGGTCGCAGCACATAGGTGACCATAGTAGTCTAGTAGCTATTGGCATTAGTGCATGATGGGTACCTATGGATAGGAAACTAGAAAATCGCTATCAATGGAGACCTCATTCACCGGATTGCGGGCCTGCTGAAGGAAGGGCCTGATCCTAGCATTGAGTTTATGGGAAAACATGAAGACGCGAAGCTAGCACACAGCATGAAGGAATGCTTCGGGCTGACGAAAGGAAAGCGAGGGTATCAAACCTTGACCATTCAGCATCAAAACATTCGATTCGCAGCTGAGCTCTTAGCCTGCAAATTAATGAGGAAGTGTAGACCAAATGAAGTATCTGCCCCGATTGTCAGTATTGCTGCGAACTGTGCCAAAGGCTACAGTTACAAATGGGCAGAATACATTGCCAAGGAATTCCTTGAAGATGTCCGTGATGCGCAGGAGAAAGGTAGACCCTTTCACTATTCATGGCTGATAGTGCTTATTGCACTCGTAGGATGGAAAGAACCTACTGAGGCGCAGTTTGTTGCTATGCCTCCGAACATGCCTGGCACAGCAAGGTACGCATCCCTTTGGGTGTCGCAGGACAAAGCATCCCAACAGATGACAAACTATTGAGGCGCAGTTTGTTGCTATGCCTCCGAACATGCCTGGCGCAGCAAGGTACGCATCCCTTTGGGTGTCGCAGGACAAAGCATCCCAACAGATGACGAACTATGTGTTCGCCTTTTATGACATGAGTATCTCGTATGAGATCCTGAAGACACTGTGGCTCAGTAATGAGCTATTTTCTCAGTATGCGGGAGTGGCCAATTTCAAGGCCGACATGCACAATGTCTTCATCTAGGCCCGCGCAGATGATAAACATACATGCTGGAAGTTGCCATACGTGGTAAATGAGGAAGACATCCTCGCAGTAGTTCAGCAGTGGCCGGCTGAATGGATGAAGTACGCAGGGACAAAGCCCAACATTCGAATCCCTCCGGTCACCAATGAGGGCGTAGGCCCTAGTCAGACGCAGCAGAATGACCCACCCGAAGAAAGTGAAGAACAGAGTGAGTCGCAGCAGAGTGAAGGTGACCAGGGTGGAGATAGCGGAGATGAAGAAGAAGAAGAAGATTCAGTCAAAACCATCTCAGACCCCAATTAGTGGGATAAGCACAAGTCGCCAGAGGCAGAGGAAGTGACCAAACCTCGGTCCAGAAAGAAATCGAAGGCGTCAAAAGGTACAAATATCGTCGAAGAGCCCGCCGTGACGATGGAAGAGCTTGACCAGGCTCTGACAAAGTCTACAGAAGCACTAACTAACAAATGGTCACAGTTTGTAGCTACACATCTTGATGCCATCGCCGACGTAGCACAGCGAATTTCAGAGCTGAAGGAGTTAGCAGAAAAATCAGCGACTGGCGCTGCAGCAAGCAGTGTCCCAGCAAGCGCGCAGCCAGACACAAGGCAATGGCTAACCAGAGATAACAGAGGACAAGTGTCAAGTGCAGCCCTCATAATAACTGACGCAGCGTCTCGCTCGGAGATGAGCATGACAGTTGGGATAGATTACACCAAGATGTTCATGACGGAGCTGCATCTCTGTCAATTAGCAATCATGAAGGAGATCCAAGCACGAGACCACTACTCACAAGTGCAGTTACAGAATACCACAAAGAAGAGTGCGAGTCTCGCAGTACAGTTGGAGGAAGCGGAGTAGAGGAAGAGGGACGCAGAACGTAAGCAGGCTACACTGGCGCGAATATTAGATGAAGCATGTCGAAGTCTCCCTGACTTTGACATACAGGTTGAGGAAGAGCCAGAACAAAGAATAGCCAAGCTGAAAGACTATGCATAGCAGTCTCGCAGTGAAATAGAGAAGCTTAAAGCAGAACATGAGGCTCAGATTGCGAAGCTTCAACTTCGCATCATCTCAGAGAGTCCGCCAGAGATCAGGGAGCAGCGTCGCAGAGATATTCAGGCTTCAGCAACAAAGATCTCCGACCTTGTGAGCAGTGCCGCAAAGCTGCTAGAGGAAAGTGTCAAGGCCTGGACAAACCTGCAGGAAAATCCAGAAGTAGAAAAGATGCAAGAAACCATCAAACAGCGACAGACAGAGCTGGATGCAGTGAAAGCAGAAATTAAGACTCTGCCTCCTATGCAGAATATGCTCAAGGTAAAGCAAAGTCATGAACTCCAGAAGGAAATTGAGTCATGTAGAACGAAAGCAACACTGTTGGAAAATTATATGCAGCCCCTTATCAACGAAGCTTTGGAGTTGAGCACTGCTGCGAACACCCAACTCAAATTTCTAAAGCAATATGATGTAGTTGCACAGGAAAAGGTCAGCGAAGCATCAACAACAACATTACAGGAGTTGGTGGAGAAGGAACAAGCAGCCGACGATATCATACGTGGCCTCAACAAGCAGTTCACTATTTTCGCCAACAAGATTCTGCCACCAGACAAACAGCATAGTGTCCCGAGACAGGACACTGGTGAGTCTTAGGGGCTTGTTGGGGAGCAGACCTAACGACCCTCAAAAGTGGTAAATCTGCGGTTTTTGTGGAAGCTTGTAAGCAGAGTTGCACGTCAAAATAGTCTTAGGGGTGTCGGGGTTGAGTCAAAGCCCCTCTTTTTGTAAATGTCCATAATTTTCGGGTATAAGCCCATGATTTTGTAATAGTGCACTTGTATAAATATGCACTCATGTAAAGATGTCAAGATCATCTAATGAAATGAGGATCATGTGATACGAAGTTGAGATCTATTTTTGGTTTAAGGTTAAGTCCCAGCTGTGTGCGTGGACGACCTCTGCAGCTTTGTGCGCAGAGGGTTTTTGTAAGGAAAGGAACTGCAGCAAAGTGCGCAGTGTAAAGTTTGTAAGGAAAGGAATTGCAGCTAAGTGCGCAGTGTAAATTTTGTAGGAAAGGACTACAACTGAGTGCGCAGCTAGACTTAAAGGACGGATCTGCAGCTGAGTGCGCAGATCAGAACTGTTGTTTTGTAAAAAGTTGAATAAAAGCGCAGTTCTGTGGACGTAGCCCCTACACTAGGGGTGAACCACGTTATATCTTGTGTTGTGGTGGTTCTTTTGTGTTGTTTCTATTATGTTCTTTTATGCATTGATAAGTAGATAAATGATAAAGTAACATAACTGCTAAATATTAACTTCGCTGTGAATTCCCAGTTAAGGGTTAAGCAAGAAACGTTCTTTTATCTAAAATTGCGAAGTTATTTAAGTGAATGTTGAAGTTCTGTTTTGTATGATTATTATTTTTTAAGGCTAAAGGTACAGTAATATCCCTCTTCTGCTTGCAAAAACCTGATTCTACGGCACCCCATAGCTGTTTCGGGTGAGACTGCAACCTGTTCGTAGGTTGTTGCCGAAAGGGCCAACACTGTGGGTCTTTTTGTTGGTGCAAAGTTAATTGTATAAACCCGGGTCTGCCCTAAGCCCAACACCTAGGTCCATGTCTTATCCTTCTTCTTCTGTGTTCATCTCTTGCATCCTACTCACTTGATTTGCTTCCTTATTTCGTAGCTCATCTCCCTGTCCAGGATTTTCTTCTTTCGATTTAAGGTTCTCTTTTTGTTCCTTTGTCAGATATGGGGCCACCTTTAACAATTCAGCAGTTTCCTCCTTCACTTCATGTTCTTCCAAGATCGCAAATTTATTGGCTATGTTGATTCATTTAGAGGGCTTAGGGGCTTCCTGTCGCCTCGCTCCTCTCTTCTTTTGCTGCACCTAAGAGAATCCATGGTTGTCCAATTCTTTTATTTGTTTCGATTGCAGCGATGGAGAGTTATGATGGAAATCCCTACAAAGATGGCCATAATTATGACACCTCCTACACTGGAACGGGATCTTCTCATAGTCCAAGGCTTGCCTCCATTCTTCATCTTCTTAGGACATATCTATCGTTTTCGGTAACACTTTTGTCATATTCTTGTACACAAAGATTTGAGCGTAGGCCGTATATATCTTAGATTTCGTCTACTCCAAAATTTTGATAAAAGTAACTATAACCATACATACTCTATTGGATGAGATGTTTTTGATATACCCACAATGTTAATGTATCACTAATGGTACATAAGTTATTTTTTTCATCACTAATATCAATTGAGGAAGTGATGCAAAATGTGTCCTTGTTACGTAAACATGGCACTACTAAAACATGTATACTACACATTCCAACACAAATTTAACTTTAGAGACAAATGCGATGTTGTAAAGACACCTATGAAGAAAAATAATGTTATTATGTAGAGACACTTTTTACAACCCAGAATGAGGCAGGAGTGTAATTCCATGCACAACGTGGAGGTGACACATGTCACTTTAATAAAATAATACAATATAAGGAACCGAAACTATAACAATGCCGACCCTAACATAAAGTCACCATAAAGTGCAAAATAGTTATTAGGGAGAAGTGTAATTAATTACTCAATATGGAGCACGTGGCACTTTAATAAAATTATAAAATATTAAGTAAATATTATTTTACAATATTAGCCCTAACATAATGTTCAAAACCAAAAAAGATATATATTCCAATTAATTAAAACTAAAAAAACATGATACTTAATACTTCTTGCTATGCAATTTGGGAGATGAGCCATCATTAAACTAGGGTTTACATACAAGGGATTTACATATTAAACCAATATATATCCATCATAACCCATGATCTACCAAGTGCAAAGAGGGATCAAGGATCAAATCCTTTGAGGTGCAAGCTTTTCCTCAAATTCTACACTTTAAAAAAATGTTACACCTAAGGGTTTTGATCACTTTTGGCACTTGTTAGATCTCAAGTTAAAATGGATCTCTACTGGTTTAGATAGAGAGGATGCATATTATGACCCAATAAAAACCATGAAGATGAAAATGTGATGTTGCATAAAGACATGTGAAGCAAATGTGCAACTATTTAAACACAAAAATTTTAGCAACACAAAATTCATCCTTAAAGTGGTGAATATTTAGTTGATATCTAATATTTATAATGCATAAGATATTATGACATTAATCTAATACAAATTAAGATGCACCCTAATAATAATAATATCTGGTAGGGGTGTAGATCGATTGGCGATAGAGTGTACTGTTAAGGCGCTCCTTGTGATGTCACAGGTTCAAACCTACTCGTGCCCCATGTTGGTTGGTTGTGTGGGTGCACCTAGGGTATAGTGGTAGCGAGAATAGATCTTTGGACTCGTTCACGCGATGACTAAACACAATAATAATAAACCACTATCTAAACATGACAATTCAATGTTAAAACTCTAATCATCATTCCTAGGGTTATTAAAAATGCACTAGTTTAAATATTATACATTTTCGATCTTTTCTGAACTTCTTTTTTTAGTTTGTCTTTTATAGAATACCGTAGAAATTTTAGATTAATTATTGAAAAACATATGATAGTTGTTAAACTTGCACAATCTAGGTGTTTTGGGGGTATTTGAAGATGTTGAATCCACTTATACATTCAAACACATGATTTTAACACTTAAAAATTCATATTTTGGAGAAAAAAATCACCCAATTATGATTAAAAATCACTTAAAAAAATCCAAAACCTCTAATAAATAAACTACTCCATTAAAAATCCTACATTTTAAAATGTCAAGGAAAGAATTCCACATTTTAAAATGTCAATGAAAAAATTCCACATAAGCCACTGAGACTCTTTAATATGAAAACCTCCACTTAGACTCCTTTTAAATATTGAAAAATACTATTGACTTTTTATGAATTAAAGTATTGACTTTGTATGAACTAAAGTATCAAGAAAAGAATTCCACAGATACCACTTAACTAGGACTCTTCCTTAATATAAAAACCTTCACTTTGACTTCTTTTTAAATATTAATAGAGAGTTTTGATTATATATAATATAAAAATATTTAGATACTTCTTATTGATTAAAATGTCAAGGAGAGAATTCCACGTAAGCCACTTGACTTGGACTCTTTCCTTAATATAAAAACCTTCACTTTGTCTTCTTTTGAATATTAAAAAACACACTTTTGACTCCGTAGAATATAAAAATCCATAGCCATTTCATATTGAGTTTGTTGGGATGGGAAGACTCATACTATTTTTAATCCATATTTAAGACATAAATGTTTTGGTGCACAATTTCAAAGAGGTTTGTTTTGGTGCAAAAATATAGAGTCGTGGAGGAGCTTTCTCACGAAAGTTATGGTAAATACACCTTCCACGTATGCCACTTGTTTTCCACATAAACATTATCCTACCGTACTCAACTAAATGAAAATAAAGTCAAGTCTTACTTAGTAATCAACCAAAAATATATATTTACTTCGCTTTTCAAAGCTAGGAAGGTTCATTGAAGTTGCTAGGGCTACATTATTCGGTCATGACAAAGTCTTCAATTGTGACGGCCCTACAATCTTCGCCGCGTTTTAGTAACAGCGTCATTGACTTTTTTTTTCAAATAGGTAAAAACCATTTTCCCCATTAGAATCAAGGAAAATATTCCAAAACAGCGTCATTGACTTTGATCTTTGATAGTTGGTGGTTTCCAATGTCATTAATTAACCATTTCATTCAGTGTTCTTTTTATGTATTTCCTCATTATAATAGAATTTTGGTAACGTCATTGGCATGTTTTTACAGTGCAGGCTTTCAACTGTTCAATGGCCATCAGAATCCTAAGGAATATGAACTTCCATGGAAGGGATTCTGCATGCCCTCTCCTCTCCATCCGCCAAATTACTATGTTATTCTATGTAATTGTTGTTGTTCCAGCCTTCATCATTACTCTTTATGGACAGGCATCCAATGCACAGGCAACCATTTGCGATCGTAGTTTTAACTATACAAAAGGCAGTGAGTTTGAGAGCAATCTGGATACAGTCTTTAACAGTCTTGTTAATTACACCTCCCAAACTGGGTATAACACTTCTGTGCAGGGCCAAAGTCCTAACCAAATATATGGTCTTCTCAATTGTAGGGGAGACGCAACAGCCGAGCAATGCTACAATTGTTCACAAAGAGCAACAGCTGCCATTAGAAAAAGTGAAGGTTGTGGAAATGCAGTTGGGGGTACAGTTTGGATGGATGTCTGCTTCTTGCGTTATGAAAACCATACATTCTTGGGTAAACGGGACTCATATGGATTATATACATACGTTACTTCCAATGTCGCCCAACCTGAAGTCTTTAATGCAGCTGTTGAAAAGCTCTTATCCAATTTGTCTACTGAAGCAGAATCTGAACCTAAATTATATGCTGCCGGCAATACTACAGACTCTTTGTCTCGAAAGATTTACGGTTTGGTCCAGTGCTGGAGAGATATATCAAGTGATGACTGCTCAACATGCCTCTCAAATACAATCAATTCTCTTTTAGTAACTTATCCAGGAAATCCAGGAGTTCAGGGTTTGATGGCAAACTGCATAGTTCGTTATGAAATATATCCTTTCTTTAATTCGACTGCGCTTTCACCATCGCCTTCCCCTGCGCCTGCCCCAGCCCCAGTTATTAACACGGTGCCTGATACACGACCGAATCAGAACACTCCATCCGACAAGTCTTCGAATAAGCTACCCATAATTTTAGGCGTTGCTGCAGGCTTGCTCCTAGTCTTATTCGTATGTCTGTTTATATATCGAAGAAAATTGAAGTCTGCCAAATTCCTGAGGCCATCTGAAGGTATTGCATCTGATCAGATGAATCAAAGCCGATTTATGGGGCAGAGTACAAAGTTCCAGTACACATCATTCGATTTTGACTTTAA
>LPNX010733106.1:10429-20677 GCA_001517045.1 Pseudotsuga menziesii | reverse complement strand
GCGTGGACATTATACAAACGAGGAGATATTCTGCAGATGATTGATCCAGAAATAACTGAAACATGTGATGAGGAGAAAGCGTTGAGATGCATTCACGTGGGTTTTTAGTGTACACAAGCAGACCCGTCACTTCGTCCAGAGATGTCCACGGTGAATTTGATGCTTTCCTCGCATTCTGTGACGCTACCGAATCCCACAAAGCCTGCTTTTGTGAGGTCTCATGCTTCCCAGAACGCCAATTCCACCAGTTCTGGAGCTTCCTCTGGGTTGTCGCGTTTGTCGGCGACCACATCTTCTTCTGTACCATCTCACACTCACACTCCTGTGGTGGCTCCTCCATCGAACGCCGATGTTTCCATCGCTGAGTTGGAACCGATATAATTCTATTCCTCATTCCATCATTGTTTTGGTAACAAAACTGATAGGTGTAATTGATGTTTAAGATTATGTATAATCAAGCAAAGAGAGGGAAGATGGGCATATGAAGTTGGGTGACATGTTAATTGTTGTAGTCATTAGTTTTGTTAGGGTTTGGTAAACGACCGTGAGAGGTTTTAATTAATGGACGCATACACTGTTGTTGAGGTTTAGGTGTTGATGTGTTGAGGTTAAGCAGTGCATTAATCAAAGCATGGCAAAAAAAATTGACACTTAGAGTCTGAAAAATGTTAAATGAAAACGGAATACACACCTGTTTATGCAAAGAGAGAATGCACAACTGGTTATGTAAACTGGGAAACAACACAAGCAAAAAAAACATTTTCTTAACAAGAGCAGCATAGCTGCAATGTCTTTGTGTGAGCCATGAGTAAAAAGCATACTACCAAGGAAACATGAAATGGTTACAATCAGTGATGCATATAATGCAATAAATAATCCAGATTACAAGCACTACTATACCAAGGGGTTATGTAAGACAAATATTTAAGACTAAATAGTAATATATATTGTATTTTTAGAATGTCTTAAATTAAAATTTCTTAAAGTAAATATAAAATGTTTTTATCAATGGAGTTACCTTCATTCAACAAAGCCAACCTACATCATCAATGTTTCACCTACTGATCTGTAACAACTGGAAAGTTAATGCTTTGACAAGTTGCACCTGCATCATCAATGTTTCACCTACTGATCTGTAACAGCTGGTAAGTTAATGCTTCCACAAGTTGCAATACCTTGTGCACTATGACAATATTTTCAGAGAAACGAGAATTGGGTATATTGGATGCACGAGAGGTGAAATGTTTCAGGGGAGAAGGTGGATGCGCGGGAGGTGAAATTCTTTTAGAGGAGAGGTGAAATTTTTCAGGGGAGAGGTATGAAGCTGGCTGAAATTGAAATATATGTTTTTATTTATGAAATGTTTTTAGTTTTTGTTTAAAATTTTTCACAATGCATTTTTTAATCTGTTTTGCAGTTTGCTCAGATTTTTATCAATTCATTTTTAAGATTGAACCTATCTTAGAGTCTAGTACTGCACTTATGTGAGGTGTTATTTTTAAGGGTTGTTTTTTTTTATGAGTTGTCTTTATCTAACAGGTAGACCTTGTATTAACTCATTTTCTGTTGTTTTCTGTTTTCAGACTGCACCTTCAATTAAAACCCTTGAAGCTCATGGCATCCAAAAAGATGTGAAGGATATTGCAATTAGCAACAAGTACATCAAAGAGGTAAATAAATTCTTGTGTGGATACCTATTGACCAATTTGGTTGAAGGGGTTTCTTTAAGTTTGGGGTTTATTTGGATGAAGACGGAACTATTTTTAGTTTAGGTTCATGAATTTTGGAGTTTGTCTAGTTTTATTAGTTAAAATTACATCCGCATCGAGGAAATCTAAAGATTCTCTGTGAAATTTTATGGCGTCTTCCTTGTGTCTTGTTACCCGTGAAACTCAATCAGTGGACATGCTCATTACCTCAGGAGATTTTACATTCCTGGGTGGCGAGTTGTCACAACCAACAAATTACCCATCGATAAGCCAGTTAGTGAGGGGTTTCTTTGTTAAGGATATCTGTAACATCTCATATTTCAAGCATAATGCTAGAGTTCCAGTCCCTTCAGTTGCAATATCCGGTAATCACTATAACTTTCTTTCACATTGGACTCGATGAACTGGTGACAGTCGTAAGTTTGATTAGCCAATTGCTCCAAGGACATTGAGAATGGAGGTATTCTGCAAACTCAAATTTTCTATGGAGGTATTCTACAAACCCTAATCCTCTAGATGTCCCATAATTTTGTTGCTTCACATACAATGGACAATTGTTGTTCACGTGCATCTTCAGTGCCAGCCAACCGCCACTGCTAGCTACAATTGGTAGAAAGGTATATTCTTCTCCTACCACTACAGAATGCCCCTAGTCATCCACCACATCTGGGTGGTCCATTTCCACAGCCCCCTGTACCTCAATGGATAGATTACTAAATAATATAAATGTTGTTATTGCTACCATTTGCATCAACAATACCATCCTTCCCCTCGTTCCACTGTCAATTAGTTTTCAAATTAAACACAAAACAAATTAGCACATGAGCACGTAACAAAGTGTGAATCCAAACATAACTAATTATTGCTATATTAGTAAATAAAGATGAACAAGATAAGAGACAAGTAAATACCAGGATGATATAGAATCCATTCCAATTGCAACTACTGTGACAACGCTTGCAATTTTAATTATCTTCAAATGTGTTGTTGTTTGCAGTATAAATAAACAAAGTATATTCACATGTACTGTCTTCATAGCTATATATAGAGTCGAGAGGAGCGATGGAATGAGCATTAGACCAATCCCATTGTGTGGATTACTACCCTAAGCTGTAGATGACGAAAAATAAACATTCAAGCCATTTTGGACTTCGATTTTTGACTACTATTCATGTATGGATTCAATTCCATCTCTCTTATCTTATCGAAAATTCATTTCTCAACTTTTCTTATTTCCATGTGGATGTTAAGTTATTCGGTCCATCTGCATGTACTTGGGCTTTATGTACATGTTTTCAATGAGAACCTTCAATCTCTATTTATGTACATGTTGTCAGTGAGAACATGCAATCTCTATTTATGTAGAGTATGCTTTCTCAAGTTATCTACCAAAGGGATAAGTTGTCTATCCAACCATCCATCCATTTTTCATTGTTGTGTCATTTCATTATCCATGAACCATGTCAAAAGAGCCACTATAGCTATCAATAAAACACCATCCATCCATTTTTCATTGTTGTGTCATTTCATTATCCATGAACCATGTCAAAAGAGCCACTATAGCTATCAATAAAACACGGCGTAGAATAAAGACCAACCAAATCACCCCGCTTTTCGTTGTCCGACGATTTTTTTGTTAGAAACGGGTAACAATGGTTTATGAAAAGCAGTTATATTTGCAATTTCTTAATTTCTTAATTTCTGCACTCAGATTTAGTTCATTTAGACTAAATAACCCATTTTAAAAAGACCCAAATAATCAAAATCTTGATTTAAAACGTCTAAATAACGAATTGCTCTGACGGATTCCAGTGAGTTGAGGGCGTTTTGGTTAACGCTTATACTGCTCCATAAAACACCAACCAAAGTTTGACCATATTGAACAACCAAGCAAACATAGAGTACTCCTTTCCTACACGATAACTTGGTTAAAAAATATGATTTTATGATGCCATTTTTAAACAATTGAGAAGTTCCTTGCAAAAAAATATTTGAAGCGTTGCTTTCGTTTTAGAAGAGGATACATATAGTGGAAAACATTAAAACCTGCGTGAGATTGTACAAATAACACTGAACGCTAAACTTATTCTACTAGAAACATGTTTGAAGATTTTGATGTCATGTAAACTTGAAATGAATCAAAATGTATTAGGTTTGAAATAAATCCAAATCCAAAGCAAAGAGGAAATAAAAGAGGTTTCCAAGTTTGAAATTTGACACAAATGGCATTGACCCCATTTTTTAAACCAAAACAATCACCTTGTTTTCTGTTATATATCAAAAGGTTGATGCACTCTTTTCCATTGTGAAACAAGGTAGTGTTGTGTTATGTCTTTTTACATTGCGTGACTATGAATTTGTGACCTTAAGATGGTTGTGACTTGCCAATTCTTGTACGTGGGGTGCAAAATCATTCATAGAGGAGCATTTTCCCTAACAAATCACTTGGAGTAAGACTAAGCGTGCAACATTGAGCACACAATACGTGAGGTTGGGATTGTAATAGGGAAAACAAACATAGGTTTTTGAGGAGGGTGGTTACCTTATGGAAATGATTTTCTTTCTAAATCATTCCAAGTAATTCAATCAAAGGAGCATTACAATAAGCAATGGAAATAATAAATATCTAGTCCAATCATCTTATTCCAAGTAAGTTCAACATAAATGCAGGACAATAACTTTTAAATTTTTAAACACATATCAGCTCACTTTTTACAACAAATCACATTATTAGGTTAAACATCCATCTGAAAAACTATTGTGTTGGAGAGGCCTTTGTACTTACAACACTCCTTTATCCCTTGGGGTTATGGTGTGTAAGAACATCCACTCAAGATCATGAGAGCAATTGTGAAAAATTCCACTCTAGCTCCCAAAGCCTCTAGCTTTTGGGTCCCACAAGCCCAAAATCATTTATTGAGATCAAATACATCAACATTAGTACTTAGAGTGGTTAGGTACATGTATATCCTCCTATAACCACTCAAATAATGTTGAAATAGTTATCAAACTACTCCCATTAAAACACATATCCAAACAATTATTTTTCTCAATGCCATGATTATAAAAAATCCAATCTTGTCATTCAAGGGATGCTTCCCCTTTTCTAATATTTTATAAGTTAACAACACATCCTCAAGAGATTCTCTTGTCCTTCCCATTCATCCTTCCTAAATACACATGGGATGAAATTGAGCTTAGGAGTAAAAATATGAATGTAGTAAAATGGATATTAGGTTAAATAAATTCATCCATTTTAGTATTTTAATTTGAAATCAACAAACAAAGCATTTGCAAGTCAATATTTCATTTCCCAAGCTCACAACACACTAGGTCTAGGATTGCTATCCATTGAGAAAGAGTTATTTCCCAACGTTCTTCTATGTTGGTCCCAACATTTGAACCAAGTCATGTGGGTCCTAGGAAACATAAAATTGCATAGGGTTATATAGAAATTTTATTTCGCACACACACACATAAAATTGCAGAGGGTTAAATATAAATTTTATTAGACACACACACAAGCATGAGTTCATAACAACTAAGCATTATATTGTTTATCATTAAAAAAATAAGTATGAAGTTTTATTAATTCTACTAAATTTCCCTTATTGCATTTCATATCCACCCTTACAATAATTCAAATGTACCATTATTAGAAGAATTAAGGTAACCGTTGTTTAATGAAATATATTCTAGTGGGAGTTAGTCGTAACAACTCCTTGGATGATGCATTACATACATTCATAGCACATCCTCCAAACTTTAGTTGAGTTTCTCTATTTGCAAATTAGACTTAGGATGGTAAACTACACTAACACATAACTTCATGTTTATTATATGGAACAACCTTTACTAAAATTGTAAAGTAAACTTTGATTCTCATTCTAACACAGTTACCTTCTGTATGTTATGCAACCCACCACCTCTTGGATAAAAGTTGCATTCTATATCACATTTCGTATGAGTAGTCTTAACCATAATGAAATTTTCTTCATGAACAAATGATAAACTAATACTGAGATAGAATCATTGGTCTTGAAAGTCTTAGATGAAGCTAAAATAAAATACATCACGAGATTTCTTACCACTTCCAAGTTGGTACACTTAAGGTATTCAATTTACTAATCAGATGTTGATGCTCCACTTCTATTTATTGATATCAAGGAACCTGGCCATATACACTTTAGTGTATTCTTTTAAACCGAGTTATCAATACATTTTCCTCATTCTCAATTATGTCTTTTGATTTCCTAGATATCCCGAGTATGGGGCATAATGAACATCACTGAACACCATCCTTGAACTTTGTATATTCAGGTACAAATATATGATTCCCCCATACTGGTATGACATCTTCTAGTATATGATAATTTCATATTTCATTACTTCATTTTCAATCCAACTCTCTTTTCTCATAAAATATTAGCACATGTCCTAATAGAATTTATCATCCTTGCACCACATCTCAATCCCCATTGTCATGTCCCCTCATGAATGATCTATGTATTGAGTTCCTACCCCAATCATCATTCCCTTGTGTTGAGGAGAAAATTTAATATCTTGGGTTTAATTTTTAAATTTCAAGCATTAATTAATTAGGAGATGCTATTTTGAAATTTGAGTGCTAATTAATTAATGCCTCAGTGAAATATGAATGCCTCAATCAATACCTCAACCAATGCATTGGTTGAACTTTTAATGAATGCAAAAATTTAAGTAAAGAAGAGCTTAATATTCATCAATCAACATGCATTAGTTAACTAAAGAGATCCATGCAAAAGTTAATAATATAAATTGCATATGGATGGCACTAAGAGTGTTTCATTGTTGACACTTAAGTTATCCTGTTAACTAAGTGATCAATAATCAGTTAAAAATTGAGGTCAGTTCACATCCAATTAACATTTAGTTCAAGTAAAGTTAACATCTAGTTCAAGTTAGTTAACTTTCAGTTCAAGTCATTTCAAGACAATGAACATTCAATTAAAGCTAATTGAGGAAAGCAAGGGAACTAATGTTTGCATGGAGAGAGTTCTAGTTGTCTCTTCTTATGAACGCACTATGTGGTTCTCTCAGTGTGTTTCTCGAGCCTTCTATGTGCTACCTTCTGCGTGGTAGGATTTTTGGCTTGTTATTAATATGTTAGGCATATGGCAAGTTCAATACAACTGCAGGGTTACATTGGATCTCTCTTCTCTATTGTTGTGTAGATATCTCTTATCGGGAAATATGCTTATGTGTTGTAAGCCATTTTTTGTATATATATCTATCATACTCAAAGAATTCCTGGGTTTTTCATCCTCTGTGTTTGGAGGGTTTTCCCAGGGTATATCTTGTCTCTTGTGGTTGATTGATATAAATGGCCAATTTATGGAACTGATTTATATGATTGATTTATGAATATGATTTATGTGGATGATATACTTGTGATATTTACATGTGTTTGATATATTTATGTGGATGATATACTTGTGATATTTACATGTGTTTGATATATTTATGTGGATGATATATTTATTAGATTCACATGTGGCTGATCTATGAGATTTATATGTGATGAAGTTGATCGATAAAAGTTTTAAAGTTCAAGCATCTTTGATTTTACTTAAACATCAAATTTGTATCAAAGCATAGGGCATGAAATAACTTAGCTTAGTTTTATGCAACAAGATAAGCCTATGTATATCTTGAAGAGTTGGGAAAAATATTGCAGCTATGGCATCAATATATGCTCGACCAGAAGACCACCTTGAAGGTTCTTCCAACTTCAACACATGGAAGGCAAGGGTGTTGAATATTCTTAAAGAGCATAATCTTGATGGTTATGTATCCAAAGTGGTAGAGGATCATACCACCAATGAAGCATGAATCAACTTTAAGAAGAATTAATCAAAGGATAAGCATGCCATCTTTGATTCGGTTAAGGACAATCTCATGTCCATGATCATTTTGTTTAAGACCGCTAGGGGGTGTTTTTATACATTTATCGATTTTTTTCAGGAAGAATTCATCGAGTCAAGAAGAGGGGTGCATACAAAGAAAGGTTGTGTACACTAAATATGAAAATATTTTCCTCATGACAAGAATGAAGAAAGGGATAAATCCATTCACTACAATGAAGCTCTTCCATTCAAGTGAACAAAGAAAGACTATGGTTTTCTCCGTAAGGGTGCAGAGATCAAGAGGGATCCCACACAAATCAATAAAAGATAAGTAGTTTATATTTTGATTGTTGTATGTTGTTATAAATAAGATATAAATGTTTTTTAATATGTTTCATGACTATCATATAGAGGTCTCTATTCTTGGAATTTGGAATCATGTTGAGCATATACATTGATTTATGTCTATATTGGCATGTAGTATATCTCTTGAAGTCCATATTATGAGACATTATATAGGACTGATATAAAATTATATAATACTGATATAAGGCTTCATAATTTGTTTCATGATATATAAGATATAGTGTTGCATGATTGTTCATGAGCTGTGAACACAAGACTACAAGAATGCATGAACCTTGATGAATACAAGGTTGAGATTTTTATATGAATATGGAGATGCATTAATATTCAAAAGTACTAATATGGTACTGATATGGGACAAATATAAGGCTAATATAAATATGAAAATAAGTGCATGGGATTAATATGAGTCATGTTAAGACAATCGATTAATATATATGCATAACCGTGTAAATTATTATCAGTATATATTCATGTGAATAAAATTCGAGTATTAAATTGTTCTAGCCATTAGAATATTTTTCTTGTAGGAAAAATTTATATGACCTGATCTACAAGAAAATAATGACATGAATATGGAGTCATTCCAATGGTTGATCTTGAAAGAGAGAAGATCGGGTGGTTCTTATGTTTATTGGGAAGAAGACAAAATATAAGCCCTAATTATAATATGAGAAATATCAAGACTCTTGAAGCTAATGTATTTATATTAATTATATTCATATATGTGTTAATATAGAGAAGTATGAGTCTCTGTGATGGAGTAATCAAATTTATGATTCCCATAGGTTGAGAGGGAGAAGCTATATTTGCTAGCCCTTGGAAAAACCAATGGAATTGTTTACATTGACCTCCTGCTATAAAGAAACCATGTATGGTAGTCATATTCATAAGGAATCTATATGTAAAAATATTGGATGATTCTTAAAGTTTAGAGTTGTAACATTGTTTAGATAAATATTTTCTTTTGATTAAGGAAAATGTTCAGTAGAGTTATTGAAAGGATTGAAGAACATTAGACAATAAGTCCATGACAACATACATGAAGTTAAATCTGATTCTTATTCACACTTGTAGGATCTCATATATGTTAGATATACCTATACATGTCCCATGATCAGTTATATGCTTTACAATCAGTACATAGACATGTACAACGAATCATGTGTTTTGTTACCTATTTGGTACATTTGTATGTGGATTCAGACATGTCTCAGTGAATGAAAGTAAGTTTCACAGACATATGGATTTTTTATTAGTTCAATGATCGAGAATAATCACATCAAATATGTTACTCCACATAGAGCATATTGTAAGGAAGTAAAGTTTTACAATGTTCCTAGTTAGTTATATCTGAGACATGGTGCAAAAAGGAGTTGTGTAACTCCTATACGTATCCACAGATGAGCAATATTGCCAACATATTTACTAATCCTTTGTTCAAAACAAGATTGGTATAGTATACAAGACTCCTTTAGTTGAAGAGGGAGTATTTATGTATCTTCGCAGGCAGTAACAATTAAAATTCCCCAAACTAGTTAGTCATGGTACATGACTCAAGAAGCCAGGGGCTGTGATACCTTGTGGAGAGAATCCACATGAGCAGAGACATGGTCAAAGTCTTGGAGGATATTGAATATTCTATAAGATTTATAGTCTGAACTGTTAGAGAACAACACTATGATATGAAAACACTATGAAAGTGATTAGGCCTTGAAGAACATGATAGAGAATGGCAAGCTCACTAAGAACTTCTTTAGGTGGTAGAAGATTCTTTAAGTCAACAAATGTTGACGATTGAAAGAAAAGATAAGACTTTCTTTCTGCATGATATTACATAATTAGTGTCTTTATATGATGGATATGTACTCCATAGTTTATAGTTTAGATAAACTACATTTTGGATCGGATCCATATGATGCTACTTTGAATAAGTAGTTGGTTGGTCTCTTAAAGTACCTAGTAGACCTATTATATTTTTATGCTTGTGGATAAGCATATGTTTGATCACCTTTGAGGTACATTAGAATATGTTATTTATTGTAAACTGATATCTAGTAGACCTATTATATTTTTATGCTTGTGGATAAGCATATGTTTGATCACCTTTGAGGTACATTAGAATATGTTATTTATTGTAAACTGATATCTAGTAGACCTATTATATATCTTGGTATTATCTATGTATATTGTGGTTAGTACTACATAAGATAAATGTTGCAGATAGTACTACCTGCTGAGGAGCAGTGTAGCTTGGGATGCTACCTACTAGGGTGAAAGGCTTGAAG